>JAJONR010005376.1:0-54864 GCA_029582245.1 Solanum etuberosum | reverse complement strand
GTGACATTGAGATGTGGGCTGACGGAGATCTAAATTTGGTAGGAGAAAGAGGAATGAACCTAAGTGGTGGACAAAAGCAAAGAATTCAGTTGGCCAGAGCTATTTATAGTGATTCAGACATCTATCTGCTAGATGACCCTTTCAGTGCAGTTGATGCACAAACTGGAGCTCATATGTTCAAGGCAAGTACTACATCCTACTATAGTAGAATTCTTTTCAGTAATCTAGTTGCTCTTATTGATGTGCTACAATCCTTCATCATATTGCAGAAATGCTTAATCCAACATCTACAAGAAAAAACAGTTGTTTATGCCACTCACCAGTTGGAATTTTTAGATACTTCTGACCTCATCCTGGTAAGTTGAAACTATCTTAAGCTATTGGTTTTCAGTTGATCGAAACAAACTAGAAAAGTATATCTTAGTTTTTATGCTTACCTGATATGCTTAGGTAATGAAAGATGGAAGAATCGTTCAATCAGGAAAGTATAATGAGTTGATTGCAGATCCTGATGGTGAGCTCCTAAGGCATATGGTGGCTCACAATAAATCATTAGATCAAGTGAAGCCTTCCCAAAAAGGCAGCTGCTTAACCAACGGTAAAAATCAGAAAAACCAAATTGAAGATCTTACCAATGAAAGCAGGATCTTAGAGAGAACAAAGCAGGAAGATGCAGTATCAGGTCGAGTTAAATGGAAAGTCTACTCGACCTTTGTGACCTCGGCGAATAAAGGGGCCCTTGTACTTCCAGTCCTTCTATGTCAAGTTCTCTTCCAGGGACTGCAGATGGCAAGCAACTACTGGATTGCATGGGGAACAGAAGAAGAAGGAAGGGTTACTAGCGAGAGATTAATTGGAATATTCGTGCTGATGTCAGGGGGAAGCTCTCTTTTCATCTTAGGAAGAGCAGTTATGCTCTCAACTATCGCAATTGAGACTGCTCAGAAGCTCTACATTGGAATTATCAAATCACTCTTCCGAGCGCCCTTGTCATTCTTTGACTCCACCCCTTCCAGCAGAATTCTCAATAGGGTGAGTGTAGCAGCTGAAATGATCTATTTGTCTTGAAATGTGTCTATATTAAGTTCTTTGTTTCTCAAAAGATGACTTTCTGGCTGCATTTATACTGAACTTCAATTTCTTTTTCTTTCTTGTCAGTCTTCTACGGACCAAAGCATCGTGGACACAGATATTCCGTACAGATTGGCTGGACTAGCATTTGCACTTATTCAATTATTGAGTATTGTTGTCCTCATGTCCAACGTTGCCTGGCAGATCATGTTTCTCTTCCTTCTGATACTTGCCATCTCTGTGTGGTATCAGGTAATAAGAAACTTAACCTGAAGTTTCTTTTATATCACTTCTAAATGGGAATGCAAACAATGAGTATTTACTTCTCTTAAATATGACCTTAGTGTTAATGATTCAATTCTTATTACAGGCATATTACATTACCACTGCTAGAGAACTGGCAAGGATGATGGGCATTCAGAAAATTCCTATCCTTCATCATTTCTCTGAATCTCTCACCGGTGTAGCAACAATTCGTTGTTTTAATCAGGAAGACCGATTCTTGAATAAGAATTTAAGTCTCATCGATAACTATTCTCGTGTTGTCTTTCACAACTCTGCTACAATGGAATGGCTCTGTGTTCGAATTAACTTTCTCTTCAATCTCATATTCTTCTTTCTTCTCATCATCCTCATACACCTTCCACCGGAGGCTATAGACCCCAGTAAGCTTTTATTCTTCTCCATTTTCTGCATCCTGTATAACACATTCCCAAATCCCAGGCAGTTAATCAATAAAATTCCAGGAAGCTTCTTTGGTGATGCATGAGTAGACATAAGAAACAAATATTAGATTAAGAACTTACACAAAGCGAGGAAGTTAAAACTCTATGATAACAACTTTTTCGTTCTTCAGTGTGGTAAATGGTTTCAGTGTGTGATGTCACATGTTTCATCTGTTTTCAGGTTTAGCAGGACTAGCAGCTACCTATGGCTTAAATCTTAATGTTCTCCAAGCTTGGGTTATATGGAACCTTTGCAATGTTTAGAACAAAATGATTTCAGTTGAGAGAATACTTCAGTTCAGCGACGTTCCTAGTGAAGCTCCACTGATAATTGAAAACTCCAGGCCAAAACCTGATTGGCCTCTAAAGGGAAGAATTGACATTAAAGATCTTCATGTACAATACAGCCCTGATCTCCCAAGAGTTCTAAAAGGTATAACCTGTACCTTTCCAGAGGGAAAGAAAATCGGTGTAGTTGGAAGAACAGGTAGTGGAAAGTCTACTTTGATCCAAGCTCTCTTCAGGGTTGTAGAGCCATCTGAGGGATGCATTCTTATCGATGGAATAAACATTTCGAAGATCGGTTTGCAAGACCTGAGGTCTAAGTTGAGTATAATACCACAAGATCCAACTTTGTTCCAAGGAACAATTAGGACTAATCTTGATCCATTACAACAACATACAGATCAGGATATCTGGGAGGTAATGTTCTGAACTTCTTTTTCTTGGTTTTATTCGACTAAGTATGAGACTTTGTAACTTACTTTAAGAATGATTTATTATTTCAGGTCTTGCACAAATGTCATTTAGCTGATATAGTAAAGCAGGATACAAAGCTTCTTGATTCACCAGGTACAAATACTAAGTTTTTTGTATTCCAACCTAAACTTCAAAATACATAAACAATTGAAAAGGGAAACAAATGATAAAGAATATTATGCTGCAGTTGCAGAAGACGGAGAGAACTTAAGCATGGGTCAAAGACAGATTGTGTGCCTAGCTAGGGTGTTGCTACAAAAAAGGAGAATATTAGTACTTGATGAAGCTACTGCTTCGGTTGATACAGAGACAGACAATGTCATTCAGAAAACTATAAGAGAAGAAACCAATGGATGCACCGTTATAACAGTGGCACATCGGATACCCACAGTGATCGATAATGATCTTGTTCTAGTTCTTGGTGAAGGTAAATATACAGGGTCTAGCATCACAAGCACACACAAAACAGCACAACCAAGTAAATTAAGCATACATGTTAATAGGAAAATAAGGATATAGTAACAGTTTGAATGATTAATATAAAAGCTAGTGTACACAACTGCATGACAATAGTAGTGGCAGAATATAGTGCAACCACTAACCTGCAGCAGGCTAAGAACTCAAAAAGATGAAGACATAGAACATCTGAGAATACACACATCATATTCTTCGAAACGGATTATATTGCCTGATAAACTCCGTCTTGTTTGACGCAAGAAAAATTCTCGAGTTTGATACTCCTAACTAGTTATTGAAGAACAGTTCTTCTGCATTTTTAAATCTGGTAGCAGAGTTCTTGAGAAGATCATCCAAGGAGTAATAATCAAAAAGCATAGCACGAGGCACAAGTGATAGTACATCAAGTTTCAATCTTCTAAAGGAATGAACGACTGACTCAATCTGCCAAGATTAATGTGGCATTGTACTGTACAGAATCATAAGCTGACATCAAGAAATAGAGCAAGTTGAGCAGCTATAAATGAAGTAATTCGATTACTTTACAGCAGCCACTTCTCATAAGTATATATCTCATACTGCTCACCAAAGGTGACATGAAGCCTGTAGGATATCTATAGTGGTTATTGTTAATCCTTAACTAGTAGTCTAGTTCATACACTTAATTAGTTACTTCTTGATTTTTTTTTTTTTTTTGCTGAAGGTTATTTCTTGATGTAACAAATAACCTTAGAGTTTGTTTGACTGTCATTTCCCATAGCATCAATCACCATGAACTTGGCACGAATCTTAAAATTGGATTGAATTGAATTGAATTGGAGATTAAACTAGGCTAGTTGAAGATCCTTTTAAAATTAATTAGGCTTGAATAAGTTAAAAGTAAGAGCAAACAACACAAATCTCACTAGTTTAGAAGCTAATTATCTATCTTCACATGAGTTTTTGATATTAAAATTCCTATCATATTTTGGTTCCCACATACATGTATTTGACGCGTCTAGAATCATGTTTCTCAGATACATGCTAAACAGATACATCTAATTATGTATATATAAATATGGAATGTAACTTAAACGCATCAATTTAGGAGCAAATTACGCATTCTTCCTCGAATTTCTTCTCAAAAAAATTTCCATTTTTTTTGAGCATCAGTTTCCCATAGATTCATAAAACCTTAACTTGAATACATATACACTTATCAATTATATGAACTCTTAATAAGATACATGTGTGTATTTTGTCAAATACATATTTTGACCACCGTTTCTCCTCCTCTCCCTTTCGTCTCTCTCCTCTTTTATACGTATACAAATACAAATTTTATATATATATATATATATATATATACACACACAATTATATGATAGATATACAAATACAATTAGCCTCTCTGCCCTCTCTCGCTCGCCTCTCTCCTCCCTCTCCCAATATCACTCGCCTCTCTCCTCCCTCTCCCAATATCACTCGCCTCTCTCCTCCCTCTCCCAATCTCGCTCGCCTATGTCCCCCTCTCCAGTCTCACTCGCTAGATATACAAATACATATGTATATCAGTTACATATATACAATTATCTGACAGATATACATATACAGTTCGCCTCTCTCCACTTTCTACCCTCTCTCGCTCGCCTCTCTCCTCCCTCTCCCAATCTCGCTCGCCAGATATTCAAATACATATGTATATCAGTTATATATATACAATTATTTGACAGATATACATATACAATTCGACAGATATAAATATACAATTCACCTCTCTCCACTCTCTGCTCTCTCTCGCTTGTCTCTCTCCTCCTTCTCTCAATTTTGCTTGCCTCTATCCTCTTTCCTCTCTCTAAGATGTAGTTACAAATCATAATTAACAAATTATAATTATGGAACATAATTAAGTTATTTTTGAATGACTACATGCCAAAATTTTTCATGTTTTTAAGACTGACAATAATTAGAAAAAAAACTAATAATTTTTGCCAAACTTAAGGGCACTTGGTAGTAATAGAAGGTATTTTTGGTAAACTAAATAATATTTTGATCATATCACACAATTTTGTATCGCCAGGAAATTTTCCCAAAGAAGAACAAAATGTGGAAAAAACCCAAAAAAATGGCGGATGAAGAAACCCTAGACGAAATCAACAAGCTGCCGGAGTCGCTTCTGGTTCAAATTATCTCTCTTTTGCCGATCAAAGATGCTTTCAGAACATCTCTTGTCTCAAAAAAGTGGCAACATCTTTGGACTTGTACTGATAATCTCGTTTTACTCTGTAACAAGCATTCGGAAGCTGAAAACTTTGTATCCTTCGTAGACTATGCATTTGCTCAACGTTCTTCTTCCAAAATCCGAAAATTCCATCTAGATTTCTGGTGCATTGCTCGTTACAGCTTCAATGTTAAACAATGGCTTACTTATGTTATAGAAAACCAAGTTGAAGATATTAAATTGGAGTCAGTTTTTTCTGACATGTACACATTGTCTGAAGTGTTGTATACTTGCTCATCGTTGAGAACATTATCTTTGTATGATTTTGCTTTTGATTTACGAGCTGTTATATCATGGAAATCTCCGAAGACACTGAAACTTAAGATGGTGAAGTTATACAATGAAGTCATTGTAAAGTTATTGTCAGGTTGTCCTGCTTTAGAATCTCTAGAATTTTCTCTTTTCCATAGTTTTCGCCATCTGGAAATAAATAATCCTAATTTAAAGATATTAAAGTTGAAAGACATTTGGCCGGAGTATGAAGAAGGTGATCACACTTTGGAAATTGTTGCACCATATATTCAGCATTTGGAAATTTCAAGCGACATTGATGATTTTAAGTGTAGACTAGTGAATGTATCTTCCTTGGTCACTGCTGAGATTACTTTTGATATCAGATGTGAGAGTGACATTCAGGATGATTACGAGTATGGTGAGTTTGACAAATGCCATAATTATCATCATGTGTTTTGGACGCTCGTGCAAGGTTATCTTCACAAATTGAGACATGTGACAGAGCTAACAATCGGAACCTGGTTTGTCGAGGTTTATTACTGACTCAAAATTACTTTATTAGATAACAGTTGCAGAATGCAGTGTAATATAATTGACTGCTTTGGTAAACATGAATATTTCTGCAAAAATAAGAAAAAAAATCTGTGTAATTTCTGTCAACTTTTGAATTCCGATATTTGTCATACTGGCAAAATATGACTTTGTGAAGTAGCATTGCATACATTGATATTGCCTATAGTGTTTAGATATCTATCATTGTCATAAGACTATCGTGATCTATGTTCTTTTTTATTGCTTTCTCTTTTTCTGTTCTATACTAGTTTCTTTGGGATTCCTGCACCAGGTCCTATTCATGCTGCAGCTAGATGGAGTGCATATTCCAGAATTGAAATGCAAATGTCTAACATTAAAGTTTCATATATCAGAGTATAACTTGTATGGAGTTGCTAGTCTTTTGCAGGCCTCGCCTCATGTGGAGACACTCAACATAGACATGGAATCTTACGTAATTTCCGATATCCTTGCTCTTTTTCATACATCTGTTCATCTTTTGACATTTTGATGCATACAAATCTCTTTTTTTTTTTTTTTTGAAATGGTAATAATTGTATTTATAAAAAGCTCAAAGGTAGTGCTAAGATTCTGTACAGGTGAATAGAGAGACACTAAGAATTCTTGTAAAGTTATTGCATCGTTTGTGTTGTCCTTTTTACCCCAAAAGTGAAATGACATAATACAATCTAACTTAAAATCGTCTGCACTGATTTCTACCCACTAGATTTTGCTTTGTCCAATCCTTGCCTATATCAACAAGGCAAAAAATCTTGTGTATTCCCCGACATAGACCATCTGATACCGACCAAGTTGAGAAATAGCTGCCATAATTGGTCTGTAATAGGACAATGCAAACAGAGATGATCAATAGAGTCTGCATGGAGGAGCACTTGACTCCATATTTGTTTCTAAGGCCATGGTTTGAGATGTTATTCTTCTTTGTTCAGGATTCTGTAACTAGACTTTACTGAAAATTCTCCTTTCATGCAGCCATTCCATTTCAATTTGTCTTCACCAGATGTGCAACCTTGAAAGCTTTCCAGTAAGTGATGAAAATCACATATTCTCGGACATTCCCAATCATTCATATTTCTTTTAAAACTCACCAAGTTTCATTAACTCTAGAGTCAGTCACGGTAGCATTATAAGACAAAACTCCATTGTACTGGTCTGGGAATCGGTCCTTCAATGGACTATGACCAATCCATTCATCCAGCCAGAAAACCATTTTGCGCAACTCCAATACTTATGAGTTGTTTGAATTCAGGCCATAGATTCCTTATGCTTCTCCATAAGTTTTTTTGACTGGTTTAGTGCACCAATACCCTTTAAGCTGTATTTAACAACGATCACCCTGCTCCACAAAGCTTGCTTCTCTATGTGAACCTCCAAAGGCACTTCATTAACAAGCTTTATTGTGTATCCTTAGATTCTTGATCCCCAGTCTTCAACATTCTTCTGCTTGAGTAGTGATTTCCAGTTGACAAGGTTGAAGGGTTTCTTGCCCTTAATGTCATGCCATAAAAAAAATCCCTCAGTTTATCAAGTTTTTGTTCAATCTTTGTTGGTAGAGCAAACAAGGACATAATATAAGTAGGTAAAGAATCCAATACACTATTCATCAAAGCCAAGTGATAAATACTGTTTCTTTCCAGCTAGCTAGTCTCTTTTCCAAAAATTTCCAGGAAATTCTGCGAAATGCTGTCAGATTTATGATTTTCTCCCAATGGAATACTCAAATAAATTGTTGGCAAGACACCAATCTGAAACCAAAAGTACTTGCAAGTCTCCTAGTGCCACCTTGTTCACTGAGTAGAGAAGGCTTTTCCTCCAATGATGTGTAGTTAACAAAGCTTCAAATACCACCAGGATAAGTCTCAAGCGCTTCAGTTGTTCTACATTTGCATCATAGAGAGTAAGTGTATCATCAACATAGAGTAAATGTGAAATCTACTTGAACGAAAAGGAATCCTCCGTGCCACTCTAAAGCCTTTGAGCCTGTCATGCAAACTAGCTATACACAACATCCTACTAAAACATTCCATAACTAATGTGAACATAAAAGGTGAGATGAGATCACGCTGTCTCAATTCTCTTTGTGCTGCAGAAAACCTTCTAGCGTACCATTAATGGTTATGGCAGTGCTAACACACACACAAAAAAAGAGATCCACTTTATCCACTTGTTGCCGAAGGCCATTTCCTTAATAATGTTGCCAAATAAGCTCTAACTAACATGATCATATGCTTTTTCCACATCTAACTTGCAAATAATACCTGGATTACCACTCTTGAATCTCGAATCAAGACATTCATTAGCTATCAGGACTGTATCCATAATTTGTCTACTCCTTATTATTGCCATTTGTTCACTATCAACCAAATTTGCTAATCACACTTTTAAGCCTTTCCATCAAAAGCTTAGAAATGATTTTGATGTCATCTCTCTTCCTCCTCTAATTTAGGTGTCACTATAAAGTTACATAGTAATATGGTCAGGACCTTTTATTTTATGATTCTCTGAAAAGAAAACGGATAGTTGACAAACTCAACATATTTCATTCTTCGCTTGTTTTACCTTCTCCATTCGTCTTTTAGATAGGAGTATGGTGTCATAATCATTTGCTGAAAACCATATTCGTGGGTTTGAAATCTGTTCTGTATGAGACACTTTTACCATTGCATTTTTTTTGTCACTTCTGTATAATATCTATTTCATTAAGGGTTGGACTTATATTTGATCCACATTATATTGTCAATCTCAGCATAATTGTTTCCACTGCTACTATGAGTCAAGTTATTTGCGTAGAGGAGATGATATCGATTTCGATAGCTGGATTTCAAACTTTTCGTTTCCCAATCTCAAGAGAGTTAAGATTGTCTACTCCACTGGGATTTGTGTTGGGTCATATGATAAGCTCTTAAAACTTTCTGTGTTTCTGCTAAAGAATGCAGTCGTTTTGGAGAAGTTTGTTATTATACCAAAGAGAAAGGAATGCTGGAACTGTTCAGAGGACTGTGTGTCCTCATATTCGTCATGTTTTGCTGCAGAATTGTTAGGTTGCCCAAGGCGCTCCACCAATTTTATGATGATTTACCACGACTCAGGTGTCGATGATTAGGATTGCTACAGGTTTTGCTCAGAGAACTGTGTATATCATCTGGTTTACTGCTGGTGAAATTATGAATTTTTCACTTGTCTATGTCAGTTAAGTGTTCTTTTTGTGATGTTACACTATTGGCATGCCAAATGTTATGGATGCTTGGTGGTGAATTTGGAGAGTTCCTTCAAAATTCTGTGGCCTTAATATTCTTTTGGTTGATAATGATGCAACTTTTCTGTCAAACATACCATCAATTCTTGAAGAAAATTCTCAAAGTTACAAAGATGTGTATAAAAGAATATTAGAATAATAGTGAAAGACACTATTGGATTAGCACAAAAAAATCAATCTTATTTTTTATTTTCTTTGGTGTCTATACACATAGTGTCACACATTCTTGAGTTTCTTTGTGAAATTTTGGTTTCACAAGAATAAAACACCCTTTGTGCCCCTGCTTCCTCTACTATTTCTCCCTTAATCATTGAATGAAACAAAATAAAATCACCACCAGTATTTTCCGTACAATTGACATTATTTTAATAAGTTTAATGAATTTCCAGACAATGAAAATTATTTTAATTTACTGAATTCAATCGAGTTTCCTATAAACTTTAACAAACCACTTCAAGAAACATACTTACCTCAACCACATGTAGTACCTTTTTTAGTTACACCGAATGACTTCTTCGCAAACCAAGATTTAGAACTCAACAATTTCAATGGTGAAATAATAATAAAAAATCAGATAGACACTTATTACAATGGACATTATTTCAATACGTTTAATCACTTTTCGGATAATGAACATAACTTCAATGTACTGAATTCAAACAAGTTCTCTATGAACTTCAATAAACTACTTCAAGAAGTATACTTACCTCATGAACTCAATTTTTCTTCTTCTTTAGTTCCACGAATGATCTTTTTGTAGGATTGAATGGATGAAATTAAGAGCCAGATGTCATGTCCCGCCACTTTACTGTTCAAATTTAAGTTGTTGAGTGCCGTACGAAACGTTATTGAGACTCTAAGTCCGTGACACAGAGATTGAGGATTTTAATGGTGAAACAATGAAAAAAAATAACTTAAAATAGCTGGTCTTTTAGAGATCCTCATGGTAGCAGTTCAACTTAAGACAATTTCTCCACAAAGTTGTTAAAGTTATACAACATCAGCCCTTGACTAAGTCTGTAGTATAGCTATTTTTTTATGGTAAAGGCGGAGCTAGGTGGGGGTTTGTGCGTTCGGACGAACTCAGCAGCTTTTCTGTAGATCTTGTATTTGTACTAGAAAATTAAATAAATATATATGTATATTAACTTGTGAATTCCTAACAAAATGGATGGACGATTCATGTCACGACCCAGGGGTACACCCTAGACGTAACATGGAATACAAGACCCCGAGAGGCCTCATATAAGCCACTTAGCTTTCATAGTCAAGATAATAGAAAAACGATAAAATTTAAAACCATTTTCAACACAATCAAAGTTTTATAAAATGAAGCTAAAGTCTCATACAACTTGTCTCAAAACCATCTAATACAAAGAGTCATTGGGACACAACCCATACAATAATGTTCAAAACGCAAAATTAAAAGACATAAGGAAATGGTGGTCAAATCCTCGAATGCTATGAGGACTCACCAATCTTCAAGCCTTGCTTCTACTAAGATCCTAGCCACGGGGACGAGAGTCGGAAACGCCGAACCCTACATTTGGATAAAAAAATATAGGCAAGAGTATGCGTTAGTACAAGAATGTACTAAATATGATAGCTTGCATAAACATCAACATAAGCATAAGAGTTAGACAATGTAAGTCATAAGCATAATCATTGCACATAATGAATAACATCAATATAAAAGGAATACTTCTCAAGTAACCTCAAAGCATACTTAGCCAAGACATGTGTAATGCTCCTCTAGTCTTACTCATCATAGTAGGCAACCTTAAGCAATCATCCAAGCTAATCACCTATAATAACATGTTTAGCTTATCTTTTATAGACATGGGGAGTCGCCTCTTACCTTCCTATAAAGGCTAATGGGTAGTCGCCTCTTGCCTTACATATATGGTCACGGGTATTCGCCTCCATGTCCAACATCATATGACGTGGGTATTCACCTCCATATCATTCTATAAGGAATCACGGGTATTCGCCTCCATGTCCTTTCATAATAAGACGCGGGTATTCGCCTCCACATCTTTCAATATAAGATACGAGTATTCGCCTCCATATCTCTCAATAAGGGATCATGGGTAATTGCATCCATGTATAACATTAGGGAATAAGGGTAGTCGCCTCTTACTCTCCTCTAAGGAATATGGAGAATCGCCTCATATCCTTCTCATTTAGAGGTCATGGGTATTCGCCTCTTGCCTCATATATTTCTTAACATTTTAGTCTAGATTCATTTTAGGTGAGCAATCCTTTCAACCTAGAATCATTCAATGTGAGAAAGCCTTTCACATTCATACTTAAGCAATTCATGTGGGAACTATCCCTTCCACAACAATTACATCAATAATCAACAATTCATAACATAAGCTTTATTCTCAAAGCACTACATCTCATAATCATCCTATATGCTTCACTCTCAAAGCAATGTATATCACAATCATCATATATGCTTCCATCTCAAGACAATTCTAATCATAAATCATCATATAGGCTTCAATCTCAAAGCACTTCTAATGTATCTCATCATTCCTAAAAGAATACCTCTAAACCCACCAATTCTCCTTTCATGGCATCAAACCCATTTACATCAATCTTAACCTAGAAACATGGGTACATGCAAATTCATCCTAAAAACATGTATTCCTATCAATTCAATCATAAACAATCATAATCCACTCAATTGGATCAACATTCATTAAAATCCATAACATTAGAAGAAAACCCTAACTCAAATCGGTGAATTTCTAATTTTTAATTGGGGAATCTAGAGGACTCCATGGATGATAGAATTCCATGAATGAAAATCCATCATACCTTACTAACAAAGCCCACAAATGCTTGAGCAATGAAGACTTCACCTTGATCCTAGCTTGAACTCTTTCTTCTTCTTCAAGTTCTAGAGAGAATTATTTGAGAGGAAGAGCTTGATCTTCTTTTGGAAATTTAAGAGAATGAATTTAGTTTTGGGTGATTTGGGGGTTTAGAATCATTATACAGGGCTTTGGGTAGAAGGAAAAATGACTTAGTAATGAGTTAAAACAATTGGGAAAAGACCCAATAACCCCTGACTTAAAAACTGCCGAATTGGCTCACTGAAAGCCCACCACGGGTCGCCATGACCACCACGGCCTGTCAAACGGGTCGTGAAAAATTCAGCCTGACAGTGCTTCAGTATTTCAAGCATAAATTTTTACTCCGAGATGGGAATTGGGCAAACTCGGTGGCGTTGGAAAGAGAACTCAGAGACCTTTAATTTGATGCATTATGGTCCACCTAATTCGTTTTGAGCTAAAAGATATGATCGTTTGAAGTTGACCCTAAACTCTAAGTTTAATGAAAAGACCTTCACGGACGACTTCACGGTCCGTGTGGGGATTCACGGGCTATTGTGATGCCCGTGGCCCTTGACCAGTAGCTAGGTTTGCCACCCCTCTTCCCCTAAAAACCAACTCTAGTCCACGACCCCTCCCACGGCCCGTGGTGGCCTTTACGAGCCGTCTAGTGGCTCGTGGGGAAGGTCCATATTTTGGGCAGCCTTGCCTAGCTACTGCCTAGCCCTCTACGAATGTCACCATGACCCGTGGTCCCAACCACGAGGCGTCATGGGTCGTGAAAGGTGAGGACAGTGTTGTTGGCTACTACCTAAGGTCTACGGGCACCACCACGACTCGTGGTGCCCTCCATGATCTGTGTGGCCTTCATGGTGGGTGTCAAGGCTAAATCTTAGGTTTGTAACCACTCACTTGGACCCTTGCTTAGGCTACTAAATTTCGAGGTGTTAGAACTATGGAATTCTGGAGGATTCATCCTAGTAAAGTCCCTTACTCTAGATGCCGCCATACCCACATTTGGTTTCACAGGGTTCACAACTTCCCTATTGTCTTGGGCCATCACGACTTGAGCCAACACTTGAAAAGTGGTCATAAACTCCGCATTAGTCACTTGCTCGGCCAAAGGGTCAACCGGAGCTTGAGGAGCTTGAGGAGGAGCTCCTTGATCAATCTCTTCTCCCTCATTCCTTCTAGCAAAAGCCCTTCTAGTAGTCATATCCTGTAGACTATCGGATAAGGATTAGGAGAAGGATCCTATAGAGTTAAAATCTATCGCACGACTTAGAGTAATGAAGAAGTGAAGTTTCCTAAACATCTTGTAGCCTCTCATTCATAAATATGACGTGCTTCACACTTATGAACAAGACTCTACTAGACGTGGTTTTGAGACATCCTAGAACTATTCTAAACCTTGTGCTTTGATTATCAAGTTTGTCACGACCCAGAGGTACACCCTAGACGTACCATGACAACAAGACCCTGAGAGGCCTCATATAAGCCACTTATCTTTCATAGTCAAGATAATAGAAAAATGGTAAAATTTAAAATTATTTTCAACACAATCAAAGTTTTATAAAATGAAGCGGAAGTCTCATACAACTTGTCTCAAAACCATCTAATACAAAGAATCATTGGGACACAGTCTATACAATAATGTTCAAAACATGAAATGAAAAGACATAAGGAAATGGTGGTCAAATCCTCGAATGCTATGAGGACTCACCAATCTTCAAGCCTTGCTTCTACTAAGATCCTAACCACAGGGACGAGAGTCGGGAACGCCGGACCCTACATTTGGATAAGAAATATAGGCAAGAGTATGCGTTAGTACAAAAATGTACTAAATATGATAGCTTGCATAAACATCAACATCAACATAAGAGTTAGACAATGTAACTCATAAGCATAATCAATGCACATAATGAATAACATCAACATAAAATGAATACTTCTCAAGTAACCTCAAAGCATACTTAGCCAAGACATGGGTAATCCTCTTCTAGTCTTACTCATCATATTAGGCAACCTTAAGCAATCATCTAAGCTCATCACCTATCATAACATGTTTAGCTTATCTTTTATAGACATGGGGAGTCTCCTCTTGCCTTCTTATAAAGGCTAATGGGTAGTCGCCTCTTGCCTTACATATATAGTCACGGGTATTCTCCTTCATGCCCAACATCATATGACGCGAGTATTCGCCTCCACATCATTCGATAATAAATCACGGGTATTCGCATCCATGTCCTTTCATAATAAGACGCGGGTATTCGCCTCCATATCTTTCAATATAAGTTACGGGTATTCGCCTCCATATCTCTCGATAAGGGATCATGGGAAATTGCATCTATGACTAACATTACGGAATAAAGGTAGTCGCCTCTTACTTTTCTCTAAGGAATATGGGGAATCGCCTCATATCCTTCTCATTTAGAGGTCATGGGTATTCACCTCTTGCCTCATATATTTTTTAACATTTTAGTCTAGATTCATTTTAGGTGAGCAATCCTTTCAACCTAGAATCATTCAATGTGAGAAAACCTTTCACATTCATACTTAAGCAATTCATGTGGGAACTATCCCTTCCACAACAATTACAACAATAATCAACAATTCATAACATAAGTTTTACTCTCAAAGCACTACATCTCATAATCATCATTTATGCTGCAATGTATATCACAATCATTATATATGCTTCCATCTCAAGACAATTCTAATCATAAATCATCATTTAGGCTTCAATCTCAAAGCACTTATAATGTATCTCATCATACCCAAAAGAATACCTCTAAACCCACAAATTCTCCTTTCATGGTATCAAACCCATTTACATCAATCTCAACCTAGAAACATGGGTTAGCATGGGTACATGTAAATTCATCCTAAAAACATGTATTCCTATCAATTCAATCATAAACAATCATAATTCACTCAATTGGATCAACATTCATCAAGACCCACAACATTAGAAGAAAATCCTAACTCAAATTAGGGAATTTCTACTTCTCAATTGGTGAATCTTGGGGACTCCATGGATGAAAAGCCATCATACCTTACTAACAAAGCCCACAAATGCTTGAGGAATTTAGACTTGACCTTGATCCTAACTTGAACTCTTTCTTCTTTTTCAAGTTCTAGAGAGAGAAATATTTCAGAGGAAGAGCTTGATCTTCGTTTAAAAATTTAAGAGAATGAATTTAATTTTGGGTGATTTGGGGGTTTAGAATCATTATATAGGGCTTTGGGTAGAAGAAAAAATGACTTAGTATTGAGTTAAAATAATTGAGTAAAGACCCAATAACCCCTGACTTAAAACCTGCCGAATTGTCTCACTGGAAGCCCACCACGGGTCGTCATGACCACCACAGCCCGTCAAACGGGTCATGAAGAAATTCAGCCTGACAGTGCTTTACTATTTCGGGTATAACTTTTTACTCCGAGATGGGAATTGGGCAAACTTGATGGCGTTGGAAAGAGGACTCAGAGACCTTTCATTTGATAGGTCATGGGCCACCTAATTCATTTTGAGCTAAAAAATATGATCGTTTGAAGTTGAACCTAAACTCTAAGTCTAATGAAAAGCCCTTCACGGAACTTCACGGTCCGTGTGGGGATTCACGGGCCGTTGTGATGCTCGTGGCCCTTGACCAGTAGCTAGGTTTGCCACCCCTCTTCCCCTAAAAACCAACTCTAGTCCACTACCCCTCCCACGGCCCGTGGTGGCCTTCACGAGCCGTCTAGTGGCTCGCGGGGAGGGTCCATATTTTGGGCAGCCTTGCCTAGCTACTGCCTAGCCCTCCACGAGTGTCACCACGACCCCTGGTCCCCACCATGAGGCGTCATGGTGGTCGTGGAAGGTGATGACAGTGTTGTTGGCTATTGCCTAAGGTCTACCGGCACCACTACGACTCGTGGTGCCCTCCACGATCCGTGTGGCCTTCATGGTGGGTGTGAAGGCTAAATCTTAGGTTTGTAACCACTCACTTAGACCCTTGCTTAGGCTACTAAATTACGAGGTGTTACAATTCAGTGGTAAGGAAGGGACCGTGGAAATGATTTTCATGCTAGAGTTGTGGGTTCAAATCCCCTCTCTTTTTTTTTTAAAAAAAAAATAAAATTTAGAATCCCAAACTCTTAACCCTAGCTCCGCTCTATTTTTTTTCCATCGAAGCTCCGCCTCTGTTAAATTACAAAGTCTCTCTCTTTTTTAAAAATAAAAAATAAAATTTAGAACCCCAAACTCTTAACCCTAGCTCCGCCTCTGTTAAATTACAAAAAATCTCTCTCTCTTTTATAAAAAAAATAAATGAAATTAGAACCCCCAAACTTTTGACCCTAGCTCCGCTTCTGTTAAATTACAAAGTCTGAAATTCGAGGATGATAGATCTGCTCCTCTATTTTCCTCCAAGTTTACTTTGGTATAAAGTTGTGAAAACTATCGAAAATGTATAGGGTCGGAGAAAATTTCTACATATACACGATCGATAAGTCATAACAATAATTAATTTGATAGTGTTATGCTGGAATATTCACCAAAATTGTATGTATTTTTACATTTTATAAATCGTTTGCTGAAAAAGCTACAATTAAATGTTTCATTGACCATTTGAAAATTTGTTTTGAAATCTAGGTGCTTCTAGTGATATCCATTTGCATATTTTAAACAAAAAAGATCTTAATTCACCATATTATAAGATAGGATTGTATTAAAATCACAATGAATGTTTATTCTTTTTTCCTCCTATATAAAGAGGGGTAGCTCCATTATAACCTTTGATTATAATTTTGTGAGCAAAGTACTCAAAGAAATTAAATGTCTACTCCTTTGATTCTTATCTCATTTTTTTCACATGTTCTTCTCTTCATCCTCTTCACATCTACACTTGCGAAGGGAGATTTAGTCACTGATGTTTGCATCAAGACGCCCGTTCCTTCCTTGTGCGAGAAACTCTTACGATCAGACCCTCATTCCAAAACCGCTGATCCGCCCGACAAGTCGTCAACCTCTTTCAAATATACAACATGGATTCTGGCAATGTAGTTGGACTCTCATGTCGATCCGAATGAATCATTCTTTCCACAAAGGTAAATCTTTTCAAATGAGAGAATAGGAAGATGTGAGATCGGCTAAGGTTAACTAGGAGTAGTTAAGCTCATACGATAATTAAATTACGTTACTATTTGTACTATTTTATTTGAAATTTCAAAATTGTTCTATTCTCCCAACAAGTATTTATATAAGGAAATGCCAAAAAGAATGTAAAATATGTCAAAATTAGATTAGAGGTTGGGTCTAAGATAATCTTTGACCATCCTTTGGTTTTTCCTTATCTATAGGTTCAGTCAACAATGAATTTATGTTACAGTAAATATTTTTTTGGCCCAATTACTTAATAATAATTCTTTTTATGGTGCTGACACGTGACAATTTTGTCTCTCTATGTTATATTTGAAACACTGCAAGTCAAACATGTGATAAGTTATTGCTGAAAAAGTTTCATTTGTAGCCATTAATTAATATGAAAATTATCATAATAATGGAGATTAAAGAAAGTTTATAAACCATATTGGCCATGAGAATTTGAATAATAATATGTTAATTAAGGAGTAGTAAAAGAAGAAAGTTGCTAGAAAAAATGGTATGAGAACCATATCACGACACACAAATTTATAAGGGTTTTTTTTTAAAGAAGAACGTCAAATTGAAAATCATTGACTAATTTTATTTTTACAAAGATATTATATCATATGCATTAAAAATTACACTAAATTTATTTTTACCGATATATTCACATTTATATGCATTAATAATGATATGGGATGAATTTAAATATGATCAACAAAATTTAATATATTTGGCTATTATTTGTGTAGATTGAAGCATAATAATTATTGTTATATAGTTAGTAAAGTGCAATTAATATTATAGTGTGTAATTGATCAAGTTTGATTAATATATGAGGGTAGCTAATTAGTTAAATAGTGGACTTATGTTGTTCTTTATCTCCAACCCACCACTTATGATATTCATAGTTGGATTTGGGACAAATTTTCTCTAAAAGGGGAAATTAAACCAATTAAATGGGGTTTTCAAATGTCGAAAATAAATCATATTAATTAAGTTATTTTATCATCCATTTGATTTTTATATGTTATTTAGTTTTATTAATTTTTTTTATAATACTAATCTATTGGCATGTGAATTGCACTTGGATGTCGTCGATTTAGGAAATTCATGTTATCGTAAATAGTTCTCATATTATTTAAACAAATTTTCAAACAATTAATTTACACGAAAAAAATAATAGATTATTTTTGTGAATATTCAATGTGGATAATCATATAGTAATCCTCGTCTCTCAATGATGCCTCTCCAAGTAAAAAATATAATATTGATATAATCCCATTAAGCAGATCAATTTCATTGATGTTGTACCAGTTATGAAGTAGACTACATCCAAAAGTTTCACGAATGAACATCATAAAAGATTTACAATACAATAGTCATTGATAAATATTTTTATGGTTGGCCTTATCTTGAGGATCTAAGGAAGCAAGTTTCAAAATAATATGATATTTAAGATGATTGAAAAACTGTCTTCTTTATAATCATACTTATGCCTTTTTATCTAGAAGATTTTGTGAACATATTATTAAAGAGTGCATATCCCATTAAGGCCATGTAATACCTCAGAAGTTCTAAGTCTAGATCAAATTATGCCTATCAAATCATGAGGAGTTAAATGGTTGACAATTTAAAAAACATGAAATTTACGGCTCCTAAATGGAACCACAGACAATATATGAGGCTCATAGATTAACTTTAAAAATATGAATCTTAGCCTGAGTTTTACCGATCTAGTCTACGAATCATGAATTACTTTACGAACTATAGATTGAGTTCGTAAAATAAAGTGTTGAAATCTAATTTTAACCTGATTTTTACGGACTAAGTTTACGTTTCGTAAATGAAACCACAGACCGTAGATTGGTCTCGTAAATGGAACCTCAGAAACTCAATATTTAACCTGATTTCTACATAAGGGATCTACAACCCGTAGATCAATTCACGAACTGTAGATGGCCATTGTGGAACCTGCCGACTTGTTTTCTTTCAGAGCTGTTTTGGTATTTTCCCACTCTTTTAACTTCTAGATTATATCGTTTTGGCCTATTTTAAGTGTAATTAAGGGGAAGTTAGTCGACTAAAACCCCTACCCTCACGACAGACACTTAGAATTATCAGACAGTGTGATCAAACTCCTCTTAAGTAAGAAACTAGAGTTTTCACCTTCAAGCTCCAGTTCAAGGGTTTAAGCTAAGGTTTTTCATTCCGATATGCGAGATTTCATAAATGAGTATCCTTTCACTCATTGAGCCCCAAAGTAAACATAATTCTTCAGTTAATGATTTTTAGAAGTTAAGGTTCTTATGAAATATATGATTTTCATTATATTTTTCATTCTTCTTCATGTATAGCTTGATTATGTGTTTTCATCTATAATTCAATATTTCTAAATGACATTTCATAAACTCTTATGACATAGATATTTTGTGTCTTAGAACTATGTTGTTTTAGATAACATGTGTCAGCTTATCAATTTTCATGATTAAAGATGCTTTCAGATAAAGTGTCTATCAATTATTATCAATTTATCAATATTCATGAGTTATTCAGATCATTAATTTTACTAGCATAATTCAATATATTTAGTGTATTAATATTATCAGTTTATCAGCTTATATTTCGTTAGAGTATTTCTTAGCATCGAGTAAACATAAGGATGAAGGTTCACACGTTAGCTTAGGAATGAGATCCTTAGTAGAAGTTCCTATGTCCCAGAACTTCGTGTCAACATAGAATTATAAGAGTCACCCATCAGACAAGAATTGACACCTTAATCCTTTATGGACATCAACTTCGTGGTACCAAATTATCGCAAATCAACCTTTATAACTTGGCAAGTTATATTGGATCTTGTTCGATTGGGATTATACTTCAAAATTCATGTTTAGCTCACATGGTTATATGTCGGTTAATAGTAGCTCCTACAATTGAGTCTCAAATATTACATGACCTCGCATTAACATTATTATAGTTCAATACTTATCAATTGTATCTTTTACGACTTGGTCATTGCATCAGTTCATTGTAATTCAACTCAGTATCTAGCTCATGGTTAGTATTATTCTATATCATCTCAACAATAGAGTTTGGTAAGCCCTCATCTTTCGAGGACAACCCTTGTATTTATTTCAACTATTTAGTCTTCCAATTTTCAGACTGTTAGAATTAGTTGGGGGTTTGTTCTAGTAACTCATCTTAGTAGATACTTTCAAACAATTAGAGAGTAGCTTCACCTTATGTTTTATTTTGATGTTCCATTTAGTGTTTTAGATTTAAATAATCTATTTAGATTCAGCTTCTGCATCAGTATCTTCATTCATTAATTATGTAAATTCAGTGTCATGTCAGACATTGGGTTAACTTGAAGTTACTTGTAGCTCTAAGCACGATGTAATGATTAGGGATAGTCTCGAATAGTGATAAACTTTGTATCAGAGCATCAGTTTTAAAGTGTCCTAGGCTGTCTCATTACAACGATAAGTAGAGTCTTATTCATAGGTGTGAAGCGCGTCACACCTAGGAAAAGGAATGTAGTCGAGGCGGAGAGTTGCCAGGCCGCAGCGGGCCCGATACCTAGCAGCCGCTTGGACGAAGATTTAACTGCAGTTAGAAGGTACATGAAGGCCGCTCCTGCTGGAACCTCAGCCCCACCTGCTTCTACCTAGGACATAGTTACGCTCTACAATGAGCTTGATGTTGAGATGAAGATGGGGTACTTTCGGGACCACTTGCTTGCTCGAATATGGAAGAACATGATGGTCATATTCATCTATGTCGCGGTGAAACATGAGCTTCCCTAGTTGGTGCTAAAGGATCTATAGGAGTTCCCATTTATGATTGAGGTCGTGGCAGGGGACTCCACTCCATGATGGTGATCGGACATGCATTTAGGATTTTCTCCCCTCTATTTTAGATATATTTGTCAATTGTTTAAGTTTGCCCTGTTTGGGCATAAAGAGAACTTTTTTTTTAAATTTTTCTTTATCTTTTATAGCACAAGGATGCTTGTTTTAATTACACAATCACTGGTAATATATGTTATGGTTATTTTTGGATGCCTTTATGTTGTTTTCGCATTGATATGAACTGAAACTAGTGATTTTAAATACTCAAGAGTGAAGGTGAAAATAGGACTTTGGTTCTATCTCATCTTGCCCCCTATAGCGAGTGAGATATTGTTATTGCAACTGTAGCTATAGCGGGAGAGTTGTAGCGGTCCAGTCCCACTATGACAACCTAGATGAGTTCAACTCAATAATTTAAAAATTATGCAAGGTTCCCCATTTCCATATTCAAACCAGGTCTTGGAACATAACTATACAATAAAATAATCTAGACCATTTCTAGACATGAGTATCACAGACATTCGGACTATAGATTCAACATAGACCCTATGATCATACCCAACAACACATAATTAAGAACTTAACACCATTTTATTATAAAATTAGTCTTGAATTACACCCAAACTTATTCATTACGTCACATTTCTACTATCATACCCAGATAGTCCTTTTCCACATGATCAAAATTTTTCCAAGGACTGGATTTTACCAAACATGATCAGTTAATCACATAGTCCATAACAATTTATCATTCAATTATCACACAAAATTAAGTTACGACTTCTTTTTGTTCACAATTTTACAGAAACCTCAAGCAATTATATTTCAAGCAATTGCAGTCATTCTGGCAATTGTCATGTACATAACCACATTCATCAAGCTCTATGACAAAAATAATCAAGTTCATTATATTCTATTTGTATGATGGATGACCACTAACTGACCATCCATGCATTCACATGACCTTGGAGATTAGCTACCAATTGGAACCTTTCCGATTCTAATCTTTCCTTGTTTGTGTCCTTTCAGCCGTGACAATGACATCTAGTTTACTTCATTGAGATACCAATTGAATTTCAGAGATACCGATTGGAGTCAACCAGTACCACAAGCGACAGACCGCACGAAAGGAGTGAAGAAGTGAGACGACTTCTTAGAATATTTCATAGCCCCTGAAGGTTAAATGTGGACGTCAACACATCCATCCTCAGGAATCTATTCGACATTTGCTCTAGTACTGGTAGATCGGTAACTTAGTCTCTGATATTAAATTGTCATGATCCTACCCATCGGGCCGTACAAGTAATACTCTAACACTTAGATAGGAGAACCCTTATTACCCAATTTAAAAATGGACAATGTGAAAATTAATAAACCATAAGAAATCTCTTTAATAAATTGAAATAATCATGAAAATTCAAGTGTAAGAATCATCTTTTTATAATTAACTGAAAAATCCTCCAAGACACTAATCTAAACATGTACAAAAACTACTATAAGAGTATAATATACGAAAATAAGACAACTTCTACCAAGAGGAAAGAAAAATTAGAAGTTGTTGGGAGATCATCACCGTCTTCACCTAAGAAACATCATTGATTCTGCAACTAGACTATGCCAAGTGGCATAACAAGAGTAATATCAGTACAAACAACACGTACTGGTAGGCGTCATCGTTCGATCCGAATCCACCACATAATATAAAGTAGACATTCAGAAGAAAACATGCAATATAAAAGTTACCCACCCCAAGTCTTTTTCCACATGCTTTTACCATCCCAAGTATAATGCCCATAAGCTAGTACATTTTGGTCCTAGCTTCCTACCTCCTTTCGCTGTCAACTCTACCATTAAACAATCGACCCTCTTGCCACTCTATGACTTCCTAAGCCTACCCTTTACACCACCCTAAGGGTTCTCAAGCATACATGATTAGTTACATCCAAGACCACTTTAACAGACACACAATCCACGTAAATCAATTTAGAACAAGATTCTCGGCTATCAACCGAACCTAACAAAACACATGAAACATGTCCTACATGATCACACACAAACCCCGAGTCCAACTCATCTTTCAAGTAACCCGGACCATCTAAGGATTCTCTAAGACACAATCTACGATGTTTAACATGCAATCTCAATCTACATAAGAACCATTCCAGCATTAAAATACACCAACCACGTTACTGAGGGACCACATGTGATAAATATAACATAATAAGGAAATCCAGTCCCCTCAAAGAACCAACATATAAATCTGGTTCTCTCATGGAAACCACACACAAATTGTTAGTGTACCGATGTGGTACTTGAGTCAATCATTGTTAGTACATACCAGACGTGGTATCCGAGCCAATTGTTAGTATCTTGTACATGTGTGGAATTCGAGTCAATCAACAATTACAAACAACATGCACAATCATAATTGCACTTGAAACCTCAAGTAAATAAAAAAGGTTCATTGCATGAGATTATTAACATAATGTCATTTCACATTAGCCTTTTACTTTTCCCTATATGCATTGCACAAATAACACTACAAAGCAGTTAACATGCAACATTACATAACTTGGAAACAAACAACAATCACCTACACGAAAGATTTCTTCCAAATATTCCTAAGCATAATACAATCACCACGATTATCTTCCCAAGTATAATACCTAAGCATATCATACATCTAATCATAACTAGTCAGTCTATCATTGGCCTAAACCACAACAAACCACATATTTAATCATTTAGACTCTGTGCCCGAAAGCCTAGCCATGAAATCGCTCGTCAGTCTACAAGAATATTATGAAATAGGAGACATGTCTAACTACTCGGTAAGAAAACCTACTCTACCTGGATACGAAACACTTGCTAAAGAACGCTGAACACATGCTTTGGACTCAGTGGGGGCGAATTTAAACGAATGTAGACGGGGAATCCATGGGTTTGAACCCTCTTTGGCGTTGAAATCTCTTCCCTCTATGGTTCCAAGCTAAGGGTGAGTTAGTAGAATTTCTGGAGTAACCTTCGCATGTTTTCTACATAAAAAGTGGGAGGAAAAATAAAAAAACATCGTTTTATCTAGGGTTTGATTCTGTCAGCCCCGCTATAACAGCCATGTAGTCATTGCAACGGCTTCGCCATAGTGAGAGGCTTCCCGCTATGGCGAAATGACGTCAGCCCAAATCAATTCAAATTTCTATCAAAATCGTCGTGTATTCAATTTTTAATATGGTACCTAATTTCAAAATTTTTAAGACTCCGCACAAGATGCCATTGAATAACGACGGATGAGATCATTACAAACCTTTTTATGTAATTAAAATAAATCCATTATTGCAATTTGTTTCTAAATTTTTCTTGTGAATGATAAAATCAAAGTGTTATATTTTTTAGATATTAAATAATACTACTAGCAAATATTTAAAACATTTGAATATTATTAGTTGCTTTCCGTCCGGTTTGGGCATTTGACTTATACCAAACTTACTACCAATTAAGAAAGTAGAAAGAATTAAGAAGATTAGACTGGGCCTTTGGTCTTTTGGTCCGAGTCAGAATATCATACAATTGCAAGAACAATATTTACTCAGTCAACAAACAACAACAACAACAAAAATCAAGAACCCCAAAATTGATTCACCAAATTCCATCTTCCTCTGTAAGTATAAACAAAGAAAGAGCAATTATATTTCAATTTTCCCATTAAAAATTTGAACTTTGTTTTGGGGTAAAGTGATGAGAGCGTGTGGGAATATACTTTATTTGTAAACCCCATTTTGGTAGTGGAAGAAGAAAGTTGAAAAAGGTGGGGTTTCTTTGATATAATTTATCTTTGCACATCTGGGTTTTAAGTTTTAAGTCAAAAAGGTTCAAACTTTACACATGGGTTTGATTCAGGTATTGGTTGATTCTTGATCTGAGTTGGAATTTCTTTGAGGTTGAAAAAAAAGGGGTTGTTTTAATGCATCATTTTTGTTGAATTCTGAGTTTGTGGCATGTGGGTTTTAGCTGAGGAGGAAATCTTGATTTTAGTTTGATGACTTTATTAAGTTTTACTTCTTCTTACTGTTGAATATATAGATATATATATCAGTTGTTTGTGTAAAGTGGGTGGTTGAAGAGAAATATGATCAAGCAGATATTTGGTAAGAAGAAGCAGTCGAAAACGGCTGGTTCAACTAGTTCAAAGAAAAGTGATGGAGGAAGTAAAAAGGTTGGGGTATCAGCTAATACTGTTATTTCAGCTCCTTATTCTGTTTCAGCTTCAACGGGGGATAAATTTGTTCGAGATGGGAGTTTAAAGCTTAATGGGAATCTCGTTGCAGCTTCTTACGATGCATTGCCTAGTTTTAGGGATGTTCCCAATGCTGAGAAACACAACTTGTTTATTAGGAAGCTTAACATGTGTTGTGTTTTGTTTGATTTTACTGATCCTACAAAGAACCTTAAAGAAAAGGAGATCAAGCGACAGACGTTATTGGAGCTTGTGGAGTATGTCACGTCTGCAAATGTGAAATTTACAGAAGTGGTGATGCAAGCAGTAGTAAAGATGGTGTCGACTAATTTGTTTAGGGAACTCATGCCCCAGCCTCGAGAAAACAAGACGTTGGCCTTTGATGTGGAAGAGGATGAACCTGCGATGGATCCTTCATGGCCACATCTGCAAATTGTGTATGAGTTCCTTCTGAGGTTTGTTGCATCACCTGAAACTGATGCAAAAGTTGCCAAAAGATATATAGATCATTCCTTTGTACTCAGATTGCTTGATCTTTTTGACTCTGAGGATCCTAGGGAGAGGGAGTACTTGAAAATAATACTGCACCGTGTCTATGGGAAGTTTATGGTACACCGGCCTTACATCAGGAAAGCTATTAATAACATATTTTATCGCTTCGTTTTTGAGACTGAAAAACATAATGGGATTGCGGAGCTTCTGGAAATTCTTGGCAGCATAATCAATGGGTTTGCTTTGCCACTAAAAGAAGAACACAAGCTTTTTCTTGTGCGGACATTGATTCCCTTGCATAAACCCAAATGCTTAGCCATGTACCATCAACAGTTAACTTATTGTATGACACAGTTTGTGGAGAAAGACTGCAAACTAGCTGATACAGTTATTAGGGGATTGTTAAAGTATTGGCCAGTAACAAATAGCTCAAAAGAGGTCATGTTCCTTGGTGAGTTGGAGGAAATCTTGGAAGCTACTCAACCACCAGATTTCCAAAGGTGTATGGTGCCGTTGTTTCGTCGAATTGCTCAATGTTTGACTAGCTTGCATTTTCAGGTATGTGTAAGCTATATCTAGATATACTTCTTCTATTTATTAAGTATCGAAGTACTTGCATGTACGATATGCATTATAGAACAATACTAATCTCTTATCTTTGTAGGCGATGTAGGTGTTATGTATGCTTTGAGTACATTATGTTTATGTTTCATAATTTTTTTTTTTGTTAAGGTTAAGGTTTGTTAACTAGTACCAAGAAGGTACCAGAACCAAAAGTTACAAAAGACTGCTGGGAATATCCATACAGTCAATTACAACATCTCCCTAGCAACTCCAGAAACTCCATATATTGATCTATATTTCAAGGAAACTACTTTTACACCAACAAAACAAATTATGTAAACACTTGTTTTTAAGTCTATAAATATGGTCTTTTTGCCCATCAAAACAAGCTTTATTTCTTTCTAGCCAGATAGTCCAGAATATGCACAAAGGTATAGTTCTGCTGATTTGCTTCAAAGCTTTATATGTTCTTTGGTGCTGCCAACTCTCCAATAATTCCTTCACACTCTTGAGGCATGATCCAAGAGATCACACAAATACTGAAGAAAATTTCCAACATTGTCTAGCTATTTTTCAATGCATAAGAAGGTGATTCACAGTCTCCAACTCTTCTTCACATAAGTAACATCTATTACCATTTTTCTGAAGATTATCCCGAGTAAGGCAAGCTCATGCTGCAATCCAACCAAAACAAGCTACCTTTATACTTTATAGGAGCTTTAGTTCTCCAAATCCCTTTCCATGGCCAACTAGTATCCAAAATTTTGTTTTCTTCATTAGAAGGCTATATCACTTTTTTAATGAAAAGGTTCCATCATTACTAGCTATCCATACTAGTGAATCCTTCTTACTCTGATCAATGTGGGTATGATCCAGTTGAAGGAGAAATTAACTAAAGTCGTCAATTTCCCAATCATTCCAATTCCTTCTAAAATTCATCTGCCATCCCATGTAGGAACAAAAATCAGCCACAGCTCCTCCTTTGTTATTGCAACAACTGAAAAAAGAGGATATCTTTGTTTCAAGCACTCATCACCAGTTCATAAGTCAGTCTGAAATCTAATTTTGATCCATTCCCCCACCTCCAATTTGGTGAATTATTGAAACTCGGCCCATAATTTACAAATCCCTTTCCATACTCCCCCTCTAGTGTATGAATATGTGAAGGGGGATTCCAGCCTTGTCTGCTACCATAGATTGGTTCAATTATTTTGATCCAGACTACCCCTTCGTTCCTGATAAATCTCCAAAGCCACTTAAACAACATGCTTTTATTGTGCAATCTCAAGTTTCTAATTCCCAATCCACCCCCTTCTTTTCCCCTAGTGACCACTTGCCATCAAACTAAGTGAAACTTTTTGTTGCTACTATTTCCGTCCCATAAGAACTTATTCCTCATAGCGTTCATCTTTCTTTCAATTGCATCAGGCATAACAAATATTGACATTGGATAGGAAGGCATACTATCTAAAGTGTTTCATAAATTGCAATGGAGATGTGTTGTTCGATGGACAACAGAAAATAGAAAATTATTGAAGCTCGAGAAATTGACTGATATGCAATTCTTCTAGTTTGTTTTCTTCTTTTCTCTTTCCTCTCAAATCTTGTTTTCTTCTTCAAGTAGACAATTTCCTTTTCAAGGGACTGAATTTCTTGCAGTTAGCAAGTTAGTTTTCTTCTTTTGGTTTAGGATGATCTGGAAGTTCCCCATACCATTTTGCCCCCTCCCCTACCTTTTAGATGAGGTATTTATATTTCTTGTGGTTGTTTGAGGTCACAATGCTGTGATAGTCATAGTTTTGTTTGTATCTACAATTGGTGAATGTGCAACATGTCTTATGGTGTCTAGAGATGAGTCATGATTATGCAGTAGTGGATTTTTTGGTTATGGTAAATGAAGCTTTCATTGTACCATTACAGTCTTCTTAAATATTCTGAAATTTAAGAAATAGCATTAGTATTTTTCAGACCCTTTTATGGAGCTGCTACGGGCTACCCTTTGAGTTTGAGATGGTATGGTCCTGAGTTTATTTTAGATTATTCTTGCGCATTCATGGTACCTTAGTTCCATCATAAGAAGGTGAATAGAATTTTCTAAATTAGTTGTCTGTTATTCTATACTGCTAAGTACTGATGCAATTGGCAGATGTTATACAGTAAGATAGCATGCAAACACTAAAGTCGTTGAATAACTAAAAACATAAAAAAATGTCAAAAGTTTCTAGCATATTTTTCTTTGTTGTAATAATAATGATGTAACTAACTTTAGCATAAAAGCCATATGTACAGGAGCTTTGAAGGCTCTTGGTCAGGATGTACTTTATTCAGCATCTTCTGGATGTATATTCACAAAATACATTTCTTCCATTAAAAAGACACCAACTTAAGCATAAAAATCGATTTATTGGCTGTAATTTGGTTCTTCAATAGAACAAAGAATGTGAAATATAGTTCAGGTTCTTAAAATAGAGAAAATATCAGCAAAAAAGAGAAACTCGGCAAGAAGAAAAGGTCGTCTGTAATTTCTTGAGCTTGTGCCCCTTTTGATTTTTCGAAAACAGTCTCTCTACCTCCATTAGGTAGGGGTAAGGTCTGCGTACACTCTACGCTCCCCAAATCCCACTTGTGGGATTTCACTGGTTATGTTGTTGTTGTTGTTGTTGTGCCCCTTTTGATTTCCATCCCTGTTAATTGCAGAGAGTTTTTCCCCTTGTTGCTATCTTGTGCTGAGATGTGTTGTACCTTTATGTGGTTAAACTATTTTATCAACTGCTGATCAGTGGTGGCCACATGTAAGGAATTGAATCCCTTTCATCCGAAAGTTGCAATGTGTAGTCGAGTAAAAGCAAATTACTTGTGTGTGTGTGTGTGTGTATATATATAATAATAATAATAATAATTAAAAAACAAGAAGTTAATCTCCTAGAAATAACATCTAGTGTGGTGGCAAAAGTGGCTCAAAAATACTAGATTTGGTGTTTTTCAAATTTTTGAATCCTTTGTTAGAATTGCCACTGCTGATGATGGTGGATTTTACTATTTCTCATGAAGGGCTTATTGGAAAAGGAACCTGAACTTTCCCATAAAAAATGATAATTAAAGATTTTGAAACATTGCAATCACATTTATCTTTAATGGGGATATTAGATGAATCATTTAATGGTTTTTCCGCACTTGTAAAACTGTAACAAATCCCAGAGAGTTCTGCTTTACCAGTGCTACTCTTGTAGTGCAGTTTCATGGACAAATATGAATGTTGTATCTCTTCATTTCAATCAGTTCAATGAGCAACCATTTATGGATTGAGGTTAAAGTTGGGGCATTCGGCTCTAGCATGTTACTGATGTTGAATCTTTGTAGCTGTAAGACATGCTTAATAGATTGAAAAAACCGAGTTCCTTTTGGTTGTACTGACTATTTAGTCAGTGCTGAGGAATAGCATGAAGATCTGAAGCCGTGGTTTGACATTTATTTTAGGTGCTTCCACTTTTGGAGTCTTGTAGTAAGTGTAGTCTTCTTGTTCATTCCTCTGAACTCATTGAACCAAGCTACATTTGATTTAGAAAACTTGAGTTTAAATGCAGGATACATGCTACTTTCCCCCTCCCTCTCCCGCTTGTTTCTAATAAGAAAAATGATGTACACTACTTTTAAAGTCTAGATTTTTCTCCATGGAAAGATTCCTGATTAGTTGTACTCCTCATCTTTGCACTTCACCATACTTTGTTCATATGGTTGTATTGCTTATTCTGTGATGTGATGTTATGTGAGGACAGAGTAAATTAATAGATGGCTCCAATCTACCCAAGACAAATTAGTTTGTAGTGCCATAAGGTAATGTTTAGTTTTCAGAGGGTATTGCAGACCTTTTTTTTGAGGATAAGGTATTGCAGACTTGTGCTCAAAGAGATTTTTTATTTCCATCAAAAAGTATTTTCCGACCTACCTCAAATCTTTTTTAACAACTAACAACTACAGAATGCCTTAATGGAAAAGCTTCAGTACCTTTTCTATGTCATTTTCTAGGCAGTATTGATTGTATAATACCACATACAGTAATATTGCTCGGACAAGAATTAGAGGAACTTCTTATTATCTGTTCATGAAAACCTCTATTCGTCTAATCATGCAAAAGCATGGTCCGCTAGGATCTTTGATCTTGGTACATTGATGTCAAACACATGGGTGACTTTTGTGCTTCCTACCTAATTCGTGTGAGAGTGGTGCTGGAAAAAAGTAGGGAAAAAACATGCTGTACATGTCATAACGCAGCTTGTTTCTCTGGAGTACTATCGCTCTACACTGTACAGATGCCTGGTGTATGTAGGATAGTGAGACAAAGCGAATTTAAAATCATATTTCCTTTTATACAAGGCCTTCAATTTAAGAAGTTAGACGGTTAAGCTAGAATAGTAGTGCAGCAGAATTAACTGGAAGAAGAGGGTAAGATATGAACTGAACCTTTTATTTGGAAGTCTGGTGATTGGAATGGTAGCAATTGAAGCTGAATGGAGGAGACAAATTACTCTGTTAAAAGGATTTATGTACTAATATATATCAGCAAAATTAGGTAATAATCGATTAGTAAGACAAATTTTACTTGCAGCAAAGAAGAAATAGTTCCTCTATATAACAAAAAGCAGGGATAATTCAGATTACGTGGCTACGTCATACCTGTTTCTCAAAATAAATAAATTTGGGTCATACCTGGGTTTACATGATATCTACTTCTTTGCTGCACTAATAATATTGCTAACATCTGAGTTGTCAGATGTTAATTTAGTTTCTATTTGTGATTTAATAGTATAGCCAAATTGGACTGGCATGATCCATGTGTTAAGTTTCCCGATGTGAGACTTTAAAACCTCCCTCATGCCCAGACCTCTTTAACTGGAGTGTGGACAATATAATATGGGGGCCCAACATCGGTGAACAAAGAATTGGGGTGGACTTGGCTCTATACCATGATAAGAAATGGATCTTGGCCTAACTCAACCCCAAAAGCTAGCTCACGAGGGATGGATTGTCCAAAATCATATAAGCAAACCAATTACCCAGATAAATCCTACATCGGTAAAGGATGAAAACCCTGGGCTCCTTATAAGGCTTGGATAATCTTCCCTTTGAGCTAGCTTTTGAGGTTGAGTTAGACCCAAGGTAATTGGTATTTGACGGTGTAAGCTAATAGAACATTATTTACCCCGTTAAACCTGTTTGTCCAGTTAATAGAAAAGGAATTTGAAGGATTGGAAGCTTGATGACCTACTTAACTTACTTGAAGGACTTGGTAACTGCACAAACAATAAACAAATTTCAGACAGACTAAGATGGGGCAATAAAGCTGATAGTCTATACTCTGTAGAAGCAGAATGTTCATCCTTTTGTGCCCAAAATGAGATGGTGCATAATTGGCTATGGAAACTAATTTGGAAAAGACAATTACCCTCAATAATGATTTGTTTCAACTGGACGATACTTTATGAAGCATGTTTGAGTCGAGACAATCTCAGCTGAAGGAACATACATATTGTCAACAGATGCTATATGTATCAACAAAGCATAGAAATGGGACATGGTCATTTCAGTTTTTGGACTTAGTTGGGTCATGCCTGTGGACGTGTGAATACCATTGATGCCTTTATATGCTAGAGTTCCTGGAAAGTTGGTAGGTCCATGAGGAAAATCTGGAAAAAGGTTCCTGCCAGGTGTGTCTAGATAGAAAGGAACCATAGGTATTTTGATGGTATCAACTCCAACTCACTCTCTCAAGGCTAAATGTCTTTTATGTTTATATAGTTAGAGTAATTTTTGCAATTTTCGCCCTTGTAAATTCACGTGACACCTTTTTGGACTTTGTGAGCTCCATATCTTTAGTATAGGCCATAGGAATATAGCTAAACAAATTCACTTCTTGTACTTATTCTCTCTTGTTCTATTTTCATCTTCTTGAGTTATCTTAAAGTTGTGTTACAACAAGAATGTTCAACTTTTCAGTAAAGTGGAATAGAAGTCAGGCAGTGTGGCTGCATGTTGGTGCATGTTGCGCGACATGTTGTTTAGAGCTAGCTCACCTTTTGGTCCCTCTACTAACTGACCAAAAGGCTTGTGCCAGTTAGTTGAAGGTTAAATATGCTTAGTGGGATTTAGGAGGTCAGTGCTGAAGTTTTGTGTAAGTTGAGGGACTAAAAGTGCAAGTTGCTCCTCCTCTTCTGTTGTGTCTTATTCTTCTTCTTCCCATCCTCTTTAATTCTTTTTAATTCATTTATTAAATTATTGATTCTAAACATCGTTTACCTAATTGCTAAGTTGGAAAACTATATATTGCTGTAGTATAGAGGTCCCTTTACATTTATTTTGGTTTTTCAATCTGGATGAAAATTCAGTTATTTGATGTTTTTTCATAATGAGTTTTCACAAATTGTTGATTGATGGATATTATTATTGTGAACTGACTGAACTCATAGAATGTTTGGAATATAAAGAAGATCAGAGCCTCGTGTGTTTACCATGTTGTTTCAGGAGTTAACTTGGATACAAATATTCTTTTGTTTTGTTTGCTCTGCTTGATTTTCAAATTTGTCAATTCAGAAGACTCTGTTTGTGTTCACTATAGGTGGCGGAGAGGGCTTTATTCTTGTGGAATAACGATCATATTGAGAATTTGATAAAGCAACACCGAAAGGTGATACTGCCTATCATCTTTCCTGCACTGGAAAGAAATGCCAGAAACCATTGGAATCAGGCTGTTCACAGTTTGTCGCTGAATATTCGGAAGATATTCTATGATCTTGATCCTGAGCTATTCAAGGAGTGCTTGCACAACTTTCAAGAAGATGAATTGAAGGAAGATGAGATTAAATCAAAACGTGAAGCTACTTGGAAACGATTAGAAGAACTTGCTGCCAAAAATACTACAAGTAATGAAGCTGTGCTTGTGCCATCCACCGGGCATTCTCGAACTTAATATTAAGATATGCTTGTTCTTCCTTGTTTTTAATTTTCATAATTCTGGTTAAATTTACATTTTGGAAGCAATGAATTTATCAAGGGGAAAAGGGATTTTCTGTGTCATTGCCTTTTTTTCCGTGGTCAGTTTCATCCTGATAGCTGTAGTTGTAACTATCATTTGTTTATATGTGTTAACTTTGGCAATTTGGAAATGATATGGGAGCAAGTATTTTTATCAAAATTATACTTCGTTGTACATATTTACTTTCATTCTTTTGGTTAACTTTTGGCAAATACCACTCTTCAACAAATGCTTATAATTCTTAAGATGAGGTTTAGGCTTCGGACTTCCATGTTGGAGGTCTCAAGTTCGAAACCTCTTGCCAGTTAAAACAAGTGGTTTGCCTTCTGGGTCAAGCTCGTCGCACAGGTTACCTCTCATGTGTGGTTTGCAAGCTATTGCATAGGAGCGGGGGTTTTACCTTGTGTGCACCCAAAGGGTAGTGGCTAACCGGAATATCACAAAGTACTACAACAACAACAACATACCTAGTGGAATTCTGCAAGTGGGTTTTGGAGAGGGTAGAGTGTATATAGACCTTACCACTACCTCGTGGAGGTAGAGATGTTGTTTCCAAAAGAGCCTTAACTCATGTGTAGCAAATCCAAGTACAAAGGATAAATAAAAACATAGCAACTAACAAGAGGAGCAATGCTAATCCTGCAAGGAAGGAACAAGAACACAAAATAGTGCGATGATTGAAACATAATAAACAACAGACGGTGAACTTTGCATGTTTTAACTAGTCATTTAGGAAGCCTGTAACTTATGGCATCAAAGTCTTACTGATTTGTTTGTTTGTTTCTCATTTGGCTTTCTGTGGAACTGAATGATCTAGCAAATAGTTGTGAACAAAGAGATGCTGAATGTGGCGGCTCTCGTAGTGTCTTCGTGTACTTAGGAACTAAACTTTGTCAGGGTTGTCCATTTGTAAGCATTAGCTGGCTATTGGAGAAATGAACCAAAAGCTACATGATGCTTTCAATCAAAACAATAATATACTACCAAGTACTAATAACAGAAAGAACAAATTTGAAGGTAAAATCCAGATAGTATCTGACTATCTGCAAAGTACAATTGATTGAAATATCCCCTTTTTTATTTTATCAAACGTCTGCCTTACATCGTCTTCAAACGTATCTCCTCATGTTAACTGCTATTTCCATAAATATTTTCTCAATAGGTTGAGGCGTTGAGCCAGTTAACTTTTCTGTCATGAGAGTAAACTTTATATAACTTGTGAACTATATCCATCTCCTGGGAGATAGACCTATTTATATCTTACTCTTGTGATTCTCTTGAGTGATTAACTAACAAGGGGCGGCCCAGTGCACTAAAGCTCCCGCTATGTGCGGGGTCCAGGGAAGGGCTGGACCACAAAGGTGTATTTAGAGTGAGAATATTGTATTGTTTGTAAAAGCTCAAGGAAGAAAGTTTCAAATTCTATAGTAAGAGCTTTTAGGTGATGAATATAAGAATTTAAGAAACAAACTTCCAATATTATAACATGTCAAAAGACTAAAATTTTAGGATCAGTCACTATACCAAGAAAGCAATTCCTTGTCAGCTTCAAATATAGCCATGTCTTCTTCTTTGAGGTTTACCCAGGCTTCTATGCCATTACCTGACTTTGTGTCTAGAAAACCAATAACATCCTTGAGAACAAGTCTAGCCGATCCTACCCATATCGGTTTTCCCCAACCAAAATCAGCTTTGTATAGAGGCAATCGACACAAACTAGTGAAGTTGAACACGACTAGATCCCCTTTCCTCTGCTCATTTGCTTTCTCTTTGATAAAACTCAAGTGGTTTTGATCGTTCTTCCGGAGACCTGAGACAAATTCACTGTTTACGTTGTTTATACTTTCTCTCACTTTTTTCACTAGCTCAAAATCTTGTTCCTCATTAGTACTATTATTATTATCCGTAGCTGGTACTGTAACGACTACTTGCATTACATTCCCGAATAAAGATTCAGGCAATGGAGGATCACTTCTGGTACGTAAGTTCACCGTATGGACCATGCCATATATCTTAGTTTCATCTCTTTCAGCATGAATACTTGCCATCAAACGTGTCCATAAGAAAGCTGATAAAGCTCCAATCCTCGAGGGGGGTTTCGTACTTCCACTGCCCTTTTCAGTATACTTATCTCCGAGTGCTGATACTTTAGAGGCAGAGAATACAAACCTTTTAGTCACAATGTTGTCTTTCTCAATAATGACACTTGATTTGAACTTTTTTATATCTCTTGGTGGAAATAGTATGGAAGAATCAAATCTTGGACAAGGTACGTCGATACTCCCTCTTGTAATAGCTCCCCAGGTATTGATAAACATGAACGTGGACAATGCATCAGCTATCTTATGAGAAATGGCTATACCAATAGCCATTCCTCCACATTGAAAAAAGTTTGCTTGAACTAATAAGCAAAAGTCTTTAACATCATGTAAATCACAAGGGATGAACTTGTTAAGTTCGTTAGGAAGTGGATCAAGAAGGAACTCAGAGAGACTGCATTTGGCTATGGCTTCTACATATGGAACACCCTCATCGTTGCAGTTGACATGGGAGTCGTCTACATCTAGACGTCCGCCAAGAGGGTAGAATTTTGTTAAGGTATGTGATAAAGATGTCTTAAGTTGGTTTGATATGTGTGTGTTGGTGAAGTTATTGTTTGTTGAATAGAAAAAAACAAGGGGCATCAAAATATTTGGAGTAATTTGATCAAGATATGAAAGTTTGTACTTGTGAAGTTCATGTGGGGTTGGTGAAGATGGTTTGATTATTAATTTGGAGATGATTTCTATCTCAATTTTCATACTTTCAAAATGTTTACTAGTTGTGTTTTTCTCCTTGATGAAATGACACTGATTCTGATGACAATAAATAGACCAAAAACTAAGTTAGCTATAAAGTATAAAATGATATATAATTGGAAATATATATATATAAATAAATGTAGTGTGTCTTCATGTTTTTAGAATGTAGCTTATATGGCCGTCTTGTCACTAAAGAGATGATTATCATGACTTGAATAGGAAACTAACACTACTATAAAATCACTATTTTCTCGACCGAAAAATGTTCAATGGCTATTCTCACAAAATACTCATAGATATTTCGATTGAATCAATGAGAAAAAAAATGTTCAATGGCTATTCACAATATTTTAATGGAAATTTATTTTTCACCATGCATTTTCACAGTAAGCTAGTTGGTTCTATGAAAATAGGTGAGAAAATTGTATTTTATGGTACAAACTTCTCATCGATTCACGATGGTAAAAAAATATGTTTCTAGTGGTGGAATACTTCAACTTAGTATAAAAAAAAGGGATAAGACATAAGTACCCCGTTCAACTATGGACGAAATCCCAACAACACACCTTAACTATATATGGGTCCTATTATCCCCCTGAATTGTTTTAAAGTGTAATAAATATACCCTTCGACGCTGAGGTGGCACAGAGAGTGTGCTCACTCTCTTGGAGGCATGTGAGAGACAAAAAAAAATATTAAAATCTGACTAATATGGACATGTATCCATTTTCAATTGCACATTTTCACAATTAATTAGTACACATAATGAATTAACATTAAGATTTAAGTTTTTAATTAAATTTCTATTTTTCATTGTGAAATAGAGTCAAATTTTATCCTTTTTAGAAATACAATTAATTTTTTCGCAACATACTTAAATTGCCGGTGGATTTTTTCGGTATTTTTCATCAATTTGTATAATATCGAAAGAAATTTTTTTTTTCTTTTAATTTTTTCTTGACATGAAATTCACTAATGAGGAAAACAATTTTGTATATTAGAGATTTAAAATAAGCTACATATCATGAGTACAATTTAAATTAAAACTTTTTTTTAAAAAATAATTTTTAATTATCCTCTCCTCCTCAATTATGGATGTCATTATCCCAATTCCCCCACCCCCATTTCAGTTCTCCATTCATAGATATAGCACTCTACCCCCACTTCAGCTCTCCGCCCATCGATATAGAAACCCTCCCCGCTTCAGTTTTTTGTCAATATAGCACCCCAACCCACTTTAGTTCCGCTTCGATTCGCCGTTGTAATAATACACCATCTTCTTCTCATTTCTTTCAACTTTAATTGTCCTTTACTTCATCTTGCCCAAATAATATTTGAGTGAGAAACAGTTGGCGGTAAAAAAATGAATTTGATAGTAGACATTGAATCTGGTGGTGGAGAAGGAATGAATTTGGTGGTGGGTTACAATTTTCATGGTGATTGCTATGAGTTTTAATGGTGGAAATAGAGTGTTTTAGTGGTTATGGTGGGTGTAGTGATAGTAATGAAGAAGAATGAATTAAATAACATGAATTTTTTAAATTTTTATAAAAATCTGACAATTTGATGACGTGGCGCTGACGTAAAGATGATGTGGAGGTGAGTGTAAGACACCTCCCTTCATGCGAGTGATTATCGAGGTTTTAGGGTGTGTTTATTACACTTTGAAATAATTTAAGAGATAAAAGGACTCATGTATAATTAAGGTGTGTCGCTAAAGGGGTACTTGTGCCTTATTCTTAAAAAAAAAAAAAAAAAAAAACCTTAGTAGGCCAAAAATGTGCACAAGATTTAATGAAATGCCAAATATGAAAAACATATTCTATTTATGAATTGAGTTGATACATTTATCTTATATTTTATTTCTGATTAAATATTTGAGAATTGTAAAATTTTGTGCGTCATTCCTAGGATTACAAGGAAGAATTATCCAACCGGGTATTTTGACCTTTATGCATCCTAAATGAAATCATGGAGTTAATATGTCAGATGGTTTTTAACTATGCACTCTTCTCTCAAAAAGTTATTGAACTCAAAAAATTTATATCAGCAAATCTTAATTAAAATATTAATTTAATAGGTTGAGTGACTTTATGAGAAAATAGTGGATAATTGAGTGACTTTTGAGATAAAATTCAAAGTTGAGTGACTTTTTGAGAGAAGAATGTATAGTTGAGTGATCATTTAAGATATTAACTCTAAAATCATGTTGAGGTGGACACTATTTTGAAACATATTTTATTTTCAGGACTCTAAAATTTTCTTAAAAAAAAAGTCCACGTATTTACCATGGGAAATATATGCTCTTAATCCCTTGAATATTATTGACAAATTTTTATTTTAATTCTTATCATCTCTGTCAAAGTATATTCATTACTAAAAAAAAAAAAATCACTATTTTCCACTAAATTTTTTCGTTAAAAACTATTCAGTTGCTATTTTTATAGATTTTTCCTTTAATTAAATCGGTAAGAAAAAAGACATAGTATATATTTTTATACAAAAAAATTTAGGAAGTTTCTCATTATTTCAGCAAAAATCTATTTCTCATCGGTTGATTAGGTGGGAGATGAGTGGAAAAATCATGATTAATTAGACAAAATTTCCACTAATTCGCAGTGGGATATTTTTTATTTTTTTTTGTTAGTGATTAACCCTCAATTAGTTGATAAATGTACTTTTTGATCCTTCTAGCCGACTCGTGAAACAATACAAATGTATCAAACTATTAAGTATTAAATCATTTTCTGTCAATGTGTTATGCTAAAGTAGAGTTACTCCATTTTGAGGTAATAATTAATATAGCTTCACAAATAATTAAAATATGACATATTTTTTATATAAGAGGGTAAAAAACACATATTATATAGAGATAAAATATGTTTAACCAAATATAATAAGAATTAAAATTAGAATTTATTAATAGTTGAAAATCCAAAAGTATAATTATCCAATTTTCTATATAATCCAACATGGGATGTGTTTTGTTCTTTATTTTCTTTCATCACTCAACTTTGACGATTTCTCATCAATTCGTTTAAACGGCTTATTTTTGCACTCATTTTATGACGAATTATATTGCAAGTAAAACAAATCAACTAACAATAACACAACTAGGAACCATAATTATTACCAAGTATGACAAATTCTGAGCTATCACTACATCAAAAATGATCTTTAATGGTAATTAATTAATAGTAATAGTTTAACTGTTTTAGCATTCTTTGTAAATGTCCTTAAAATCTATAGCAACATTGGATCCAATGACAATTAACTAATGTCGATAAACGTTTTAACACTCTTTATTAATATGTATATTTATTGCCGCTAAAAATTATTTTTGTTACGCTATATATATCTCAAGACTCAAATGGTACGAGAGCAATAGTGATCTATGTTCGTTTACGGTGGTCCTTGGAATGCAATAGGGTTTGAATAGGGATCTGAAGTTCATTATTTTATTTCTAGCAGTTGAAGTCGTTGGTCGAGAAATAAATTATATTTATATTTAATATGATGGAGAATACTATTCTATCAATAACAAGAAAAAATTAGCAATTCAATTGTAAATAATTTGAGCTTCAAAGCAATCGGTTATTTATTGATAGGCAAAAACAGACGGCTATCGACGACTTCGTCTATCTATTCTTTAGTAGGAATTAGTGATGCACAAATTATTTGATAGATGTTATATTATTTAATGAGTGTTTGGTTCTTCGAAAAAATAAGATGCGGATGGTAAAAAATAATAATAATAATATATATATATATCTATCTATATCTATTCTATACTACCTTAAAAACATGAACTCCCTAACTTGAATATTAAATTACTATAACACCCACTTAAAACACCAAATTTAGTATATATTTTATATTTTATATTGTATTTATTTATTTATTTGTTCTATATTATATTAAAATCTGACACCTTTTCACAATGATGGGTAGTGACTTTTCCGAAGGATTGTGATTTTTTCGAAGAATTATGACATTTTTAAAAAGTTGTGATTTTCCTAAAGGGTTATGACTTATCTGATAAGGCATGATAAACACATTTTAATACTATCATTTGTTGCCTATAAATAGAGAGGTTTTCTCAGACTTTTAAACTACGAATTTTGTAAGTTTTCTATCTTCTTAAAACAAGGAAGATTATGAGAGTTCTTCCATTATGCAATTACAATTTTTTTTTTTGAGTAAACTAGATAAATCAACAAAAATAGATGCAACAATTAGAATGGAATAACTCAACTTCAAATGAGAAGATCATCTAGATAATTAATATGTACTCATTTTCTTAGCCATAATAACACTTATGCAACAAATTCTACTTGACAAGAAGTTCAATGATTTTCTGTTGCACAAACTACAACTTGGTGTTCAAGCTGTGTAAGTCTCAAACTGCTGGAGAAAAAAGATTTGATTAAAAACTTGTTTGAAGAGTCCAAACTAGATTTAATAAGTACTCCTTCGTTTCGAATTTATTTGTTGTACTTTTATTTTTATTCAGTTTATTATAAAAAATAATAATCTTGGAGGGTCGGGGTGCATCTTTAAAACCACAAAGTTAAAAATATTTTTATATATTCCACATATCCTTAAATTAAAAGTCTTCTTTATTTTTTGAAATTTCATGTCAAATTAAAATTAGACAAATCTATATCCCTTTGTTGTCTATATATAGAGAGGTTTTTCACACTTTTAAACTACGAATTTTGTAAGTTTTCTATTCATCTTTCTAAAAACAAGAAAGATTGTGAGAATTGTTCAATTATGCAATTACAATATTTTTATGGGTAAACTAGATAGATCAACAAAAATCGATCCAACAAGGAGAATGAAATAACTCAACTTTAAAAGAGAAAACTATCTAGATTATTAATATGTACTCATTTTCATAGCCATAAATATACTTTTGCAACAAATTCTACTTGATAAGAAGTTCAATGATTTTCTGTTGCACAAACTACAACTTGGTGTTCAAGCTGTGTAAGTCTCAAACTATTGGAGAAAAAGAATTCAATCAAAAACTTGTTCGAAGAGTCTAAACTAGATTTAATAGGTAGTCCTCCATTTCCAATTTATTTGTTGTACTTTTATTTTTATTTAGTTTAATATAGAATATATTTTTTTCTTGAGGGGTGGGGGGCGCTTGTTTATGACCACAAAGTTAAAAGACATTTTTATATATTCTACGTATCCTTCAAAATTCTTCTATATTTTTTAAAATTTCATGTCAAATTAAAATTAGATATACTACTTTAAAAGAATGAACGATCTCACTTAATGTTAAATTATTATTATACCCCAAAAATAAAACACCAAATTTATTATTTCTTCTATGTTTTGTATTGTACTATATTTATTTATATTATATTATATTATATTAAGCAGACACCTGTTTACATTGAAGAGTTGTGACATTTCCAAAGAGTTATAACTTTTTTCGATGAGTTGTGACCTTTTCGAAGGATTGTGACTTTTCTATTGGATTGCGGCTTTCCAAAGATTTGTGACTTTTTCGAAGGGTTGTGACTTTTCCAAAGAGTCATAACTTATTCGATGAGTTGTGACCTTTTTGAAGGATTGTGACTTTTCTAAAGGGCTGTGATTTTGTTTTTATAAGGCACAAAAACCATTTTTTTCATACTCTACCCTTTGTTGGCTGTAAAAAGAGGGGTGTCCTCAAAAAATTTAACTAATTTTTCAAGATTTTTCATTGTTCTTCTTCTTCTTAAAACACCCTATTTAGTATATCTTCTATATTTTATATTTTATTCATTTAGTATATTATATTATATTAAAAGAAGACACCATTTCACATTGAATGGTTACGACTTTTTGAAGGAGTTGTGATATTTTTTATGAGTAGTGACCTTTCCGAAGGGTTGTGACTGTTATGATACGAAACAATATACACATGCTTATGCTACCCTTTGTTAACTATAAATGAAGGGGTTTCGTTACATTTTAAAACTAAGATTTTTTTATGTTTTCTATTCTTCTCTTAAGTTTATTGAAATTTGAACACTCCCTAACATGAATGTTAAATTAATGTAATAATCCAATTTAGTACATCTTATATATTTTATATCAATATTTCTTTATATTATATTATATTAAAAGTAAGAACTCCAACAATACAATAATAACTAAGTAACGCACTATGGGGCAAGAAGGAGATAGTATATTTAAGAGGTGTAACTAAGTGATTTTAACATGAGATAAGGTATAAGAATCTCCCTAGACTATGACCAAAATCTCAGACACACACCTTAATAAAATTAAGGTCTTATTACCCGCCTGAACCCATTTTTTTTTATTTTTTTTGTAATTTGGTGCACATTTTTGGCTTATGTAGCATCCAAACATTTCTCACGCGACTCAATTGTGTGGAGTCGCTGAATGGGCCACATAAGCTAAAAGGTGTACAAAATTACAAAAAAATGAGTTTGGGGGGAGGAGGGGGGTAATGTGACCTTAGTTTATTTAAGGCGTGTTTCTGAGATTTCACTCATAGTCTAGGGGGTACTTGTGTCTTATCCCATTTTAAGAGTGACTAACTTTCAATAGCAATCATAAGAAAGTTTACATCCACTATTCATAGGAACTTATACTTTATCATTCATTTTATAATTTCTTACTTAATTTTCTCATTTAATAATATTCACATTATTTTTGAAAATAGTGTAGTACATGGTTTGATAATCACGTGCAACGCACGTGCGTCAAAACTAGTATATATATATATATATATGAATTTATTTTTAAAATTCGTAAAAATTGTGAGGGTGTTGATGGATTTGAGGAAATATGAAGGGCCAGTTTTATCTTGATGTTTAATCCATGTATTAATTGCTTAATTCATGTTTTTTTTTTTATGTTATATGAATATGAATAAAATATAATAATCCACTTGGTGTATAATTAAATTATGCCAAGTTAGCTATGCACGATTAGAATACAAATTGAATACTGAATGAAGCAATATCAGAATTTTTACCATGACATTTAATACACCAAACGAGTGAGACTTAATTTATTATATATTCACTATTAAAAAAAATAAGAATTAGCGATCTATAGCTAAACAACAAAATTCATCGCAAGTTTCATTTAAAGATAGATTAGCCATGAAACTCATAGTCAATTTCAATTGTTTGTAATGATGGCATAGAATTTATAAATCATGATCAAGTTTGGTGGACAGATGCAACAACTTGAAATTTGTTATAGCAAACTTGATATGGTTACCTGGAAAGAATTCATTTATGATAATATTAATTAAGAAAATTATACTATGATTATTTTTCGATTATAAACTTAAAAAGTGATTAGCTTGCACTATTATTTTGAAAGGTAGAAAGTAGAAAGTACATATAGGGACAAAAAGTGGGTAAAATGTAACCTTGGAAATTACATTGTACGTACCTAATTACCTTGAAAATGGATAGTCTTAAATTGAAACTTCAAGGTCAAAAATTGAAGTCTATCTAATCTCCATTGCATATTCTCAGTCATTGATAGTATTATTTATACTCAAACATTAATCCTCTAGAACTTACTTGTCGTAATCGATGCTTGCAAGATGCTCTTACATGCCTACTGGTTTAGTTCTTTACTTGTCCACATTTTTATCGAGACAAAAGAACGATAAACTATTCACGCATCACAAAATCATGTTTAATTACTGTAAAGTTATGAAACTAAATGTATTCCATCTCCAAATTATTACTATTAAGCTCTTCATCAAATTATTCGAAACTATTAACTATTAAGGAACAACTTGAGAGTCGATTTTTGTCGCGCAAAAAATGTCTTTAACCGTGGGTGAATGTTCATTAATTTAGATTTTGGAGTGACTTTTTTTATTCTTAAATCTTACTTATAGGATAAGGTCGGGATATATTCTACCATTTCCATACCTCTCACTCGAAAAATTACGTGATTGTTCTTTTCATTTCTTCATTTTAGTTTCTCCATGAATTGAAGCAGATGCAAGAGAACTTGGGAAGCAACCATGTCGACAACGAGCTACTTGCTTGTAGCGGCTTCTATATAGCAGTAAAGTAAAGTAAAGTAATAATCTAAATCTCATTATTGTTATAATAAAGTAAAAGAACTTAAATTTGTGATATATGAAATATTTCTCTTTTATCCACTTGGAACTTTTGGCTGAGCTTGGGATACACATATTATGAATTGTAGTTGTGTGTTGAATTTAATAATTTATCCCCTCAAATTACTTAAAAGTTAATTATTTTCTGAGTTTCAATTTACATGATGTTATTTAATTTGAAATAAAATTTAAAAACATAAATAATTATGATCTAAATAAATATTAAATATTTTTGTGGCTATGCATTATTTAATTTTTAAAGTTCAGTTATCTTTAATAGTATAAAAGTGACATTCTTTTATGATTAATGATTATCAATACGGGGTGAACTATTCAATTTTTTATCAGATAAATTGTTAATCTATTAAAAATTATCATATTTATATATTTTCACATACATATATTAAGTATCTATTGTAAACTAAGGTAAAGCCTCATTCACTCTACTTTCAGCAAAACATTTCGTCACTTCTAATTTTTTTCTAGTTAGTGTAACATATAGATTTTTAAATTTGTTCTTGTCGAGGAAGAGCTCAAGATATATTTAATTGAAAAAGAGGCATAAGTTGACTAAAGCAATGATGGATCTATTCTTGTTGTGATTCTAATTGTAGAAAAAGAATTTAGTGCTTTTTTCATTCAACATAGTTATTCGATAATATTTGTCATTTCAAAAAATTAAGAAATAATTTATTTATTTTTGTCTATTTTATCCTTCTATTAAATATCATTTATCATTTAACACATTTTTCAAAATATTAAATTTAATAAAATTAATGAGATAATAATTTTATCCTATTATTTAGTGTTTCTTAAAGTGTGTGTCAAGTCAGCAATTGACAACTATTAATAAACAGAAGAAGTATAATAATGGTAGTACTTAAGATGTGGATCCGTGCTATAAGCAATTTGTGATTGAATGAAAAAAAAAGATTGTTTTCATTCTAACAAGCCAAATTTAGTTTAGATTTACTTCAATTGTAAGATACGTTAGAGAATGAAAAAATCTCTTAAATTTGATTGATATATTATTCGACTAAATCGACCTATATCTTATTAATTGTTTAGCAAATTAATATATTTAAAAATTGATATTCAATAAGTCGAATCATTAAGTATAATTATCCGCCTATTAAAAAGATTAAATCGTGTTATCTGGAAAGATTAAATAAATCCGGCGCCATATTCATAGTGATTTATGGCTGACGCCCACACGTTATAACAACAACAACAACAACAACTCCATCAATGGAAGCTTCCATTTCTTGAATTTCTCAAACTTTTACTAAATTCCTCTCCGGCGGTGGAACCCTTGTAATCTTCAACGCATTTCCTTAATTCTTACATAAATAAAGAAATCCCCTTTCTACTGCTGAAGGTTTCTTCTCCATCGGAGCTATGCCGAGCTTAATTGTCAAAGTTTACAGCTTACTCTTCAAGTATAACCTTAATCGCCGATTACAAACACTAATCCAATCCCCAATTTCACACCCTTTTAACGGTGTCGTCTCACGCGCCGATGAATCGATTATCACTTCTAACCCTAGTTTCTCTACCGACGGAGTTGCAACTAAGGATCTGCATATTGATTCTTTGACTTGTCTATCTCTCAGGATTTACCTCCCTCAATCTGCACTCATTTCGTTGAGAAATTCGGAATCCGGTGAAGGGGTTTATGGGGGTTATGTACCGGAAAAAAATGGGAAAAATTGTAAGAAATTGCCGGTGATTTTGCAGTTTCATGGTGGTGCTTGGGTGACTGGGGGTATTGATACGGTTTCTAATGATGTTTTTTGTAGGAAATTGGCGAAATCTTGTGATGCTATTGTGATTGCTGTTGGGTATAGGTTGGCGCCGGAGAGTAGGTTTCCGGCTGCGTTTGAAGATGGGGTTGCAGCGATTAAGTGGTTAGGGAAGCAAGCTAATTTGGCGGAATGTAGTAGGTCGAGTCTGGATAAGAGGATTGTTAATGGTGAAAAGCATAGAGGAAGGCAAATTGTGGATGGATTTGGGGCTTCTATGGTTGAGCCTTGGTTAGCAGCTCATCTAGACCCTTCAAGGTATAATTATATTCGATTACAAATTCTTGTTGTTATATAATATGAAGTATTTGGCATAGTAAATCAGTACTAGTAGTTTCGATTTCTTGATTTATATAGTTTGATTTAGTATTCCTGCTGTTTGTTTTTATATAGTGGTGTTAACGGAGTTAAAGAAAAACAAGTGTAACGTTTAAACTTGTGATCTTAGATATGTCATGACATTTCTATGACTGAACGAGCATTTCATTAAAGGTTAAAGCTAGAGAGGTTTCAGATATAGAAATGCATCATTTTGTTTCGAACAAACTAAAAGTGTCATATAAAATAGAAAGGAGGGGAGTACCAGCTATAAGTAATTTCAGCTTCTATTTATAGATAGAAGAGCTAGTTGTTTGAGGAATAATTTCCTTAATATGGATCATATCATCTGCTAGGATTATGCAAAAACATGCATCTAATTAGGCCCGCCCCGACTTTTGTATGATGTTTACATTTGATTCCCTGAGCTGTAAGCTAAACAGATATGACTGTGTGATGGTGTTTTAGGTCTCGAGACCTGGGAAACAGGGAGTTTTGAGCGGCCAAATTAGAGTTTTAGTGACTTAGTGTGATAAATTCAGTTTGGAAGACGAGACTCTAGTATGAAATCTTAACTAAGATATATGATCCTCTTCAAAAACCTGCTTCTCCTTTTGAATATTGTCTGTATATTAGGTGATCTTTAGAAGCGAAAATGAACCAAATTACTTCCTTTTACACCTATACATGTCAATTTATTAAATTGCTTATGGCTGATGAAATGATCATATGATTTGAGGAGAAATATACTAGAAAGTGGTTTGTAACTTTGGTTCAATCTGATTTTATAGGTGTGTCCTCCTTGGAGTAAGCTGCGGAGCCAACATCGCGAATTATGTTGCACGATATGCTGTTGAGGCAGGGAAACTCTTGGATCCGGTAAGAGTTGTGGCTCAAATTCTTATGTACCCTTTCTTCATTGGAAATATTCCTACGCATTCAGAGATGAAACTGGCAAACTCTTACCTCTACGACAAGGCTACATGCATTCTTGCTTGGAAACTTTTCCTCCCGGAAACGGATTTCAATCTGGACCATCTAGCTGCTAATCCCCTTAAACCAGGAAAAGATACACCCTTGGACTTAAAGCATATGCCACCCACGCTTACAGTGGTTGCGCAGTATGATTGGATGCGAGACAGGGCTATTGCTTATTCAGAGGAACTTCGAAGAGTGAATGTTGATGCCCCTCTTCTTGATTACAAGGATGCTGTGCATGACTTTGCTACCCTTAACGTGCTTCAGAAAACGCCTAAAGCTCAGGCTTGCTTAGAGGACATCTCGATATGGGTCAAAAAGTATATATCCCTCAGAGGCAATGAATTTTCATATTGAGTTCAGAATCAGAATCAGAATCAGAGAGGAGACGACACAGGTTCCTGCTCTTAGGGTATCTGCCAACCTCCTTTCATTACATATTTAGTTTCAAAGTGAGATTTTTATTTCAATTTTTGTCCCTGTTAGAATTTAAGGGTTAAATTGTTTCATTTATTAGTTCACGGTCATTCTTTTATATTACAATATGTAGACTGTAGTGATGTACATAGCTTAAGACTTAAGAGGAAACACTGAAATTTAATGTAAATTTGGAAAATTTGCTCTTTAATGTTAAGCGTTTCCCTTTTCGGTTTCAGCTGCCTTGGAGACCATTTGATGAGAGGATTTAACTTATATCCATTGCCAGTGTAAAAAATGAAATGTTTACACCATCAGTGTATGTAAGGTGTGCCTTACTTTCGAAGTTAGGGTAGTCCCATAGAGTAGAGTCTGGAGAGGGTAGAATGTATGCAGATTATAGTTTTACCTCTGAGGTGAGGTGGAGAGGTTGTTCCGGATAAAACCCTCTATTCTAGAAAAATATAGTTTAGCAAAAGACATAATGAAAGTAGAAGAGATAATAACAAAAACAACAAATAGTAGCAGAAAAGTACTAAAACAATAATCATAGATAATTGAACTACATGAAACAATAGATAGTAATATAAATCGAAGAATGATAAACTACAAGGGTAGTACTACGACTACTAGTAAGGGCAACAAAACAATACACTCCTACCTACGAACCTTCTACCCTTATTTGTGTTCTTCACACCTTCCTATCTAAGTTTATATCCTCAGTAAGTTGCAACTCTGTCATATTTTATCTAATCAACTCTACCCAATACTTCTTTAGTCTACCTCTGCCTCTTCGGAATTCATCCATAGCAACCTCTCACATCTTCGCACTGGGGCATCCTTCGTGACTTAATCACATGTCCGAATCATCTCAAGCTCGCTTCCCGCATCCTGTCTTTCACCAAAATTACTCCACCTTATCTTTGAATATCCGAATTTTTAGTTCTATACTTGACAGTATTAAGAGTACAGAATGTATACTCTTGAACGAGAAATTGTGTCATTAATGCAGATAAGAGTGACATTATGTTGGTTAATCTGAAAAGATGAGTAGTTGACTACAGAAATATTCCAGCCAGATCAAGGAACAAAGATGACATTTTCTAATTCGAATATTTTACTATGTGAAAATTCTTGAATTTCATTGTGGTCAAATAGAAGCTGCTGAGTTTAGTCAGATCAAATTTGCTAAAAAATATTACATAATGTGTGCAAATTATACATCAACAAAGAGGAAAATTAACTTTTGTTGTTTGACACGTTATGTTCTTTGCAGTTGCAGAATGGTTCAAACTATCAATCTTCTAGAAAATAACTAGTGGCGTAGCCATATATAGAGCTCAGGATGATCAGTCAAACATTCTTCATTGAAAAATTATATTATGTAGATAGAAAATTATATAAAATATATAGGTCAAAAATTATTTTTGATACACATATATTAAATTTTGAACACCTTTAATGAAATTTTTCGCCATTAAAAATAACAGCAGAATATTATAGTACAATTTCATCCCTGTTGTCAAGTGTGTGTTTGAACAGATATTGACTTATTCATGGGACACGTTCAAATGTCTTAAAGTCGTCTGCCCCTATTGATTTCGCTGGTTTTATTTTTTATTCTTTTCCTTGTTTCAAATTATAACTAATTTCCAAATAGGAAAACATACAGCAGAGCCGCTGACACATAAATTTTGTTGGGTTAAATTCATATTTATTTGAGTTGAATAATTAATTTGAGATTTACAAATAAATAAGTTTATTTTTATTAAATTCAAATTCTAAGATTCATTTTACTTTGAAGTCCAAACTCATGTCACGTGTCAAAGTGACTTGGCATTCAGATTAAATTCAGAACTGGCAAAATGATACCATGTGTTCAAATGATGTGACAATCTCAGTCAAATTCAAGAACTAATCGAAATAGTTTATTTTGACCAATCATAAATAATCTTATCATATAATATTTGTGATAAGTTTGATGACTTACATAGTTCAAACTAAATGAGACAAGAGAGATTATTTACACTTTGACCCCCTACAATTATAAATAGAAGGGGTACATAATTTTCTGAGGACATTCTGCAAGTATTGAAGAAAGCATCAACGTCTACCATATAATTCTTCAAAGGATTGAACCACGAAGTTCTGTCTGGAGATCCACTCGAAACATTGAAGTGTTTCGACATTTATGAAGATCGAACACATTTCTAAGAGGTTCAAATCATTCTGCAATTCAAAAACCACGATATTGAAGGCTGCACAAAGAATCTTGAAAATAAAAATCAAGAGAACAATAGAATTATATTCGACAATATTCATCATTAAATTTATTTTTTCTTTTGTTTATTTTGATTCCAGCTAATTTTGAACATCTCTTTACACATATCTTTTACAATATTCAGTTAAAGAAGGTTTAATTCTTCGAAACACCTACCTCATTTACATTTTCAGACCACTTTCATTGAATAGTATTTTAAAGGTGAACATAAAAAATTATTTGAAAGCATGGAACATAAGTCTCACAAAACTTATGACATGTCTCAAGCGTTCATGCCACAATTTGACTAAAGAAAGTAAGCAAAAACAGAATTTGTATTCATTTCAATAGAAGTTACATTGATTCTAAAAAGTCTTTTTGGGAGGTAGCCTTTTCTTATATACACTTTATTCTTACTTATCACAACCTTATCAGAAACAAAGACTTACTTGAATCTGTTCTTGGTCACAACTAGTAACAAAATTAAGTTTGAGCTGTCATTTTCAAACAAATCTTGTCAATTCCTTCAACTTTTGCAATAGCGGAATCTTCCAAGAATAGCTTCTCATCAGTTTGAGCTGGAGCATATGATGCAAATAGTTTCTTGTTGGCACACATGTTGCGAGGCACCAGAATATATCCACCTCTTTTTCGGATTGCCAATCAGGTAGAATTCTGAAAGCATGACACAAAGATTGTTCATTTCTTCTTTGGATTTAGCCATGTTTGCTTGATCCTTTTTCTTATCCTTATTAGGAGCCTGACAATCAGGAGCCTTGTGACCAACTTTGTCATAATTAAAATATTTTTCTTTGAATTTTTACTTAGGAGGTTTGTTTTTATGCACATACGCTTCCTTCCTTTTCTCTGACTTTATGTGATCTTCTTCAACAATATTTTTTTCCAAATATTGCTGAGTTTTCATGTAACCTTTTTTCCTCAACATTATTATCCTCTTCGATTCTCAATTTTACGATGAAATCTTCAACTGTCATCTCCTTGCGTATATACTTCAAGTAGCTTTTGAAGTTCTTCCACAGAGGGGGAAACTTCTTAATTACATCAACAACTTGAAATAAATCATTCACAACCAACCCTTCGACAAGGATATCATGGATTATGACTTGCACCTTCTGAACTTGGATAACAACATCTTTACTGTCTACCATCTTTTAGTCCAGGAACTTGTCCAAAATGAATTTCTTCATTTTAGCGTCCTCCGTTTTGTACTTCTTTTTCAAATTATTTCAGAGTACTTTTGAGGTTTTCAAGTTACTGTACACATTGTACAGATCATCTTATAGGCCACTCAAAATGTAGTTTTGCATAGAAATTTTGAATCCTTCCAAGCTTCTGTCACTAGTAAGCGTTCATCATTCGAAGTTTCCTCCGACAAGATAAAAACATTCTCACTAATGAAGTTCTGCGAACTTAGGATAGTCAGGTAGAAAAACATATTTTGCTGCCATCTCTTGAAATCAATGCAAGGAAATTTTTGGAGTTTTTTAGCCGGAACTGTAGTAGGGGCATCAGTCGAACGATTTGAAGGTGCAATAGTTGTTTCTATAACATTCACCGTTTCAACATTGACTTTATGTTCATTAATCATTTTTATTTCATAATTAGATAAATAACTTAGTATTTAGAATATTAACAATAAAGACTAAATATTTATACAACTTAGTATTAGTCAACCGAATAAACTGTGAATACTGACGAAATTTTTATGACTTCAACTCAATTTCAAATTCAGACAAAGTAGAAAATTAAAAGGATTTAATCTCTAGAAATTAAACATACAACATTGTTTCTAGTTACCGATAGAGTTTTTTTATTTTTACAATCATTTAGCTTTATATTCCTGATGAAGTTTTATACTCTTCAAGTCAAAATATTCATTCAAATATGTTTAATAAATTGGTGAAGTTTTTATATTCATCGAAGCAAACGCACCGTCTAATCTATTTGGTGAAGTTTTTATATTATTCAAATCAAAGGAGAAGAAAATCAGAAGATTATAGTCTCCAAAAGCAGACACAATCAAATGTCAAACGAAGTAGAAAATCACATAGGTTTTAGTATGTAAAAGATTACAAATTATTAATAAAAAAATAATTTCCTAAAGATTGTTGTCTAATATGTATTATGAAATTTTTTAGAACAATAACTTTGCAGAACTTTGTAAGAAACAACAAAGTTTAAAGTATATTTTCAAAAAACAGTAAAGAAAATAAAATATGCAGCAAACCCCACTAAATGTATAGTGTGTCCTTAAGAAAATTAATCCCCTCAAGTATCCAAGATTACTAGAATATATCCTTCAACGATAGAACTATTTTACTCACTGGGTATTGGTACCTAAAACTATGTATCAACGAACCTCTCAAAGATAGTAAAGTACACTAGAATTTGTTTATGCAAAATAAGAATAAGTTCAGAAAATTCATCGCTGGAAAATGAGAGGAAATCGTCTATTTATAGACAACAAAGGGTAGTATAAACAAGTGTTTGTGTCTTATCGGAAATGTCACAATCCTTTAAAAAAGTAATAATTTTTTGAAAAGTCACAATCCTTCGAAAAATTCACAATCTTTTTGAAAAGTCACAACCCTTCGAAAAAGTTAATACCTTTCAGAAAAGTCGCAATTCTTTAGAAAAATCACAACTCTTTAGAAAAGTCACAACCCTTCATTTGCCATTCACACCTTTTAAAATACAAAAATGCTCACACACATTATTATGTTTCCGATTATTTTATTTTATTTCAGACTGATTGTGTGTTTCTACTACATTTGCTTTTGGTAATGGAGCAGTTCTAGTGAGGCAGAACTTCATAATTTTTCATCAAAAATGACATTATATTGCTCAGCCTCCAGAAGGCATGAGACCGATCAAAGTATTTCTAAGAATATCTTTTACAATATTACTATTGTAATATCACATTTTAGGCATGGAAGGTAATAAGTGACTTTTCCAATATGTTCTCATTATTTATAGTTTCTCCACACAATTGCAATTGAAAAGTTATTCTGAATATAACATAAATATAATAAATTAGAATTAACTCAATTACATTGTAAAATTTTGAAACCCTATCACTCATAACGAGCTTTTGGTAATACTGTTGCCTTAAGGTGGTCATACCTTCCTTTCAAACATATTCACAATTCAAGCGACCTTTTTTCTCTATCAAGTATTCAACCTTCAGGCTTTCATGCACCAAAAGAAAATCACAATCTTTGCTTTATCCTTACTTGATGCTTCATTTCCTTTGATCATAGTATCATCAAAATCCTTAGCGGCGAGGTGAATTTCAACATCAAATACCCATAACAAGTAACTTTTCAAAAATGTCAAGTGTCATTATTTCAAGCTTTGACAATTTGACATGATGAAAACTATCATAAATAGTTGAGTTAACATTATAATGTTGATTTCTTCATAATAAATGGTAAATTAAAATTTCAATTGATAACAAGCATGTGAAATCATGGAGTGTTGAAACTATAAATTGAATAAATTTTTAATTGTTTTACAATATTTGTTAACTAGTTTCATTAGATATTAACATCATAATTTTATACGAATTATAATTATATTTAATACAATATTCTTCTTCTTTATGATACACAAATAATAATCATAAATGTATGACAAGAAAAATTTTATGAGTATTCTAACTAACATGCTATCATATTGCATAGTACTTAATTTAGAGTTATTAGTTAGTGACATATAAATGTCACACCTCTTCATCGGGATGTGACAGTTTTTGAAAAATAGAAAAAAAATAAAAAAATTTAGAGTCGCCACTTGAAATTGATTTTTTGGGTGTTCCAAGTCACCTTATAAATTCCTAATAAAAAGAAATGACCCTTTATTTTTTGTCAACGAAACAAAAGATGGGTAAGTAATTCTATTGACCGGGGAAAGGTGTGAGGCACCCCCCGAGTCCCGTGGTTCTAGCACGGTCACTTTATTGACTCATGTTTGGCTAAAAATAATTTTGGATGAAACAAATTTGCATTAGTCGCTAAGTTTACAAAAAAATGATTTGCCTAGGAGCGTAGCCGCACACAAGACCTTTTAAAAAAAATAAAAAAAAAATAATACACACCAAGGATCGTAATCGAACACATGATGGTATTTAATAAATTTTATTTATTAAGAAAAACTAATAATTGATGACTCAATTATTTTTTAATAATGACTATTAAAAAAAATTAATGAATCAATGAACTTGCTTCAACACACACACGCACGCACGCGCGCGCATACATACATATAAAAAATGTTTTGTTGTAAAAATAATAACTAAGCCCCCCTCTTCTTCTTTTTTAAAGTAGTGGAAGACTAATTTTTAATTAAATTTTTTTCTATTAAAAATATTTGAAGCAATTTCAGAAATGACCATACTTGTAAAATTTTCAGTTTTACAAAAATGATCACATTGCTCCCTTTTGAAAGAAAATTGTCAAAATAGCCAATTTTATCCAATAGTTAAATTACTAACCAAAATATAACCGAATTTGTATTTTTGTTTCAATAACCAATTTCATATAATATTTATTTTAGAGAATTTTTTTGTATGTTCAAAAGAATTTACAAAATGATCAGATTTATATTTTTGCAAAAATGACCAGTTTTATGTTTTTGCAAAAAAAAAAAAACACAGCCTTTTTTTTTTTTTTTT
>JAJONR010005375.1:0-57159 GCA_029582245.1 Solanum etuberosum | reverse complement strand
AACAACATAGCTTAGCATCTCAACCATGAGAAGCAGTAAATTATAATACACTCTTATATGCATCACTCAACCATGAGATGTAACCCTTGCTTGCATCACTCTGGTCGGTTTGTTTATAATTTAACTTAGTTCTTTTTCTTCCTTATTTTAAAAAAAAATGATAACAAGGTAGTTTACTGTTGAATAGGAAGTAAATGAGATGTAGTTCTTCCTTTCAGTCTGACATGGAAAAGGAACAAACTCTCCACATTTAGTTTCACTCCTTCAACCTCTTCTCTTTTCAGTCCAACCAAACGAAGCTTCAATTTCTAGAACCTAGGGTTCATGAAACATACAAGGGGGAAATCCCAGAAATGCCTAAAAACACTTAAATTCATATAATTAATCAATCTCACAAAATTACTAGTTCTTATCCTTCGAATAACAACAAAGAGAAAAAGAAGCTGTATAAACCTCATTCCTATTCCGACTCTTTAGCAGGCAACTGACCAAAAATAGCATTCAAAATCCACTCTTTCAAATTTTTCGATGAAAACACCCAACTTCACAATCTAAAATAAAAAGAGCCACATGATATCTTAGCAAAAAAACGTGCTTTATACAGACCTCTCGAGGCAGTAAGGAGAGAAAGATATGCTTGTTCGAGTTCGACCGAAAGACGATCATCGTTCTGTGAGATGCAGAATTTAATGCGTTTGTAGCACTCATGAGCATTTCGAATCTCTTCTTGGTTCCTTCTCCGTCGGAGAATTTCATCCTGAGATAGCGGCAGAGCAGCGTTGCTCTGCTGGAAAGTTAGCGCCGACTGCTGTTGAGGCAGCGGTGGCGGTGGTTGCGGTGGAGGAGGAGGAGGCGGTGACTGAGGCAGCGGTGGAGGTGGTTCGTAGAGCTTCCGTTTCTTCAGTGGTTGCTCCGTCGTCGCCATGGCGGAGGGACGGGAAAGAGGAGGAGGCGGAAACTGAGTGGGGACACGCTCAGTCACGGCTTTCGGCTGTATTTTACTCGGTGATTAACAGGTAGGATATTTATATTCCCAAGTGTAATTAAAATGTGTAATTAGTAATTACCGTCTATACCAGCAAGTTCCCTTCCATATTCATGTATTTTATAATATAGGGAAAATTACGCAGTTAAGCAAATTTATACTATTTAATTATTTATTATAACTATAATTTGCTATAATTATCACTCGCGATTAACATTATGCATTAATTACGTGGGGTGACTTCGAGTTTGTATAATTAGTCACGTTTGTATATGTATATTCTGACGTGGCTAATTATACAAACTCGAAGTCAGCCCACGTAATTAATGTATAATGTTAGTCGCGAGTGGTAATTATAGCAAATTATAGTTATGATAAGTAATTAAATAGTATAAGTTTGCTTAACCGCGTAATTTTCTCAATTTTATTTTGGCGCTTCAATTCAACTTGCTTCATTTTAATCTTTTGATTCCATTTTTCATGTATCATTTAGCTTTTAAAAAAAATTTATCTGATATAACTGTTTTGCATATGTTAGACGAGTATATGACAAAAGATTAAAAAAAAAACATTCAATTAAATTAAGCCGCGTATTTTATTTTTTATCCCATGTCATTCGAATTAATCTAGTTCCGATAAGACTTTTAAAAAGTCGCTATAACTATTTTCTCCAAAAAAAAATACTCTCATCATAGCTTATATAAAACAAATCTAAGTAAAAACTAATAATGTAATCCAACAAACGTTTCCAAATCCTCACCCTGGGGAGATAAAGCCCTCAATTATTATTGGATTTTTCATCATTCGAAGATTATAATCATATTTTAAGGTTTTCTTATCTTTTTTCTTTATATTTTTGTGCTACATCTGAAAGATAAGATTACGTTTGTCGTCGTTGAAAAGGAACTTTGATTCTTGTTGCTTGCTGGTAAATGAATCGATTATCAGAAAATTTATTTCTTGAGACATTGTTTTACTTGGAAGATATATATATAGCTTAGAAAGAGCTAAATAAGAAAGAAGGATAGATGAAGAAAATAAATAAATAAGTCAGGTAAGTCGGTGACAGAATAAATGAGGAAGAAGAGAAAATAAAGGAAATAAATAGGGAAGAAGGTTGTTAACCGTAAAAGGGTCAAATATTATTATTAAAAAAATTCTCACGCACTTTAAAGGTGAGCAATTTCATCAATCTTTAGTCAACATTTTATGTTTAAATGACGCATGAGAAATGAGGTTGAAGGATTAAAATAGAATAAGATTAAGTCGGAGTATCAAGACAAAATTTAAGAGCAAATTAAAGAGGCGATGTATGTATTTGGCCTTTTAGAAAATTTAATTCCCATATTAAACCATAAGTTTGTAATCAACATGAGTTGTGGTGCAATGGTGAGACTGTTCCACCCTTAACTAGAGGTCTCGTGTTCGCCACTTTCGAATGAGCCTGCAGTGCGCACAGTTCGAATATCACCCCCGAATAAACCTGCAATGCGCGATTCAAATTTAATCGAAACTCCAATATAGGGGAAAACAAAAAAGAACCATAAGCTTGTGTAGTATTTGGTTGAAATTTGAGAAAATTTAATATAATTTGATATTGATTATTTTTTTTAATTATTCTTTTACAAATAATATTTGTATAAATCATGGGAGAATTTTTGTATTACTTTGCAAAGGATATAGTATGAAAGACAAACATGGTATTAGTAATAAATAGATTTAAAATGCTAAAACAACAAAGTTGTTTGGCCAAATTTTTAAACTCTATTATTTGAGAAGTATACTTTTTATTTGAAGTGTTTTTTTGAACAAAAATGCATTAACCATTTGTGTTTGGACAACCAATTAAAAAACACTTTTGTCCATATCAGAGGTCTAATTTGTGCATGGCTAACTTGACGCCGCTCAGTAGTTGATACTTGAGAGGCAGCGACCTTTAAACGGTAGAATGTAGAGAAGAATGCTAAGGCACCCAAGCAGAAGGTATGAGCTCGCCCTTAAATTTGAACTTTTGAGTAGATCTTCTTCATGAGTGCCCATAATTTCGTGATTTGAGGCAAAAGTTGGGATTAGGTCACTCTTTTTAAGAGCCCTGATGATATTGTTATGCTAATCTCTCTTAATTATCATTTGGTTACCGAATTGACAGAACCAATTTTGTAATCATACTACAATAATTAATTTTGCTTTGTTGTTCGGGTTAGCTTACACACACCTTAGTTAATTTTGTTCCTGTTGTTCGGATTAGCGTGCGTACACCTTAGTTAATTTTGTTCCTGTTGGTCGGGTCAGCTTGTGCACACATCCCACCAACACATGTACCGGGTCATACTATCCACCAAGGTCGGGACAACTGAGAATTGAATAGTTCTGGACCCACTTCAGTCACACCTTGTGTGCAAAAAGTTAACTTTTTCCTGGTTGTATTGTATAGTTTAAAGAGAAACAAAAGCTTCAATGGGAAAATGAAAGAAAGCCGAAATTGAAGACAGTCTTTTGCGACTTTGTGAGCATTCGCTAGACAACAAGTCCAAGTCCCTAGAGATGATTTTGGACCTCAAGAATTCCAAGTCTTCAGTCAAAAGTTCATGTTGTTATACTGTAAGTACTTGAAAGTTCTAGTCTTTCAGTAATTTTATAGAGACAAAAAACCATGATTCATTTTAACTTTTTTCTGATCTTCTGTTCAGAGTAACTCTATTATATTTTTGAAAAATAAGTGTTGGTTGTTAATATTCAATATTGTAGTTTTTCAGATTTGCTATTCACTTGAGAAAATTTTGAATTGCATTGTGTGCATTTACATGACTTGTGTAGTTAATTAACTTATTTGATAGTTATGTTCGAGATATTCTCCATCACAATCTGTCAATTTAGTTCAATCAATCGTCAATCTCCAGCTCAAATCTGACCAGTACACAACATGTGTCACCCCCGCTGTTCTTTGAATTTGCTCCTCCCAATCGTATCTCTCCCGAGATGAAAGAAAAGACTGACAATTTGCCATAATGTCTCAAAACAAGGAGGCCATTGAGAAAGTAATCGATATGATAAACATGTGCTCAGGAAAACCTCCTAAACCGTCCCCCCGCTAAGCAATCGGGATTTTTCTTTCTTAGAATTAGAAGAAAAAGATTGAAATGGCTGTTCCAAACTTAACGTCGTACCTGCCTATTCATCTCGAGCTAAAATCTATTTCCTTAGGCATAAAGAAGAAGCTACACGATTAATATTCAGTCAATAAAGAAATCTATTCAAGTGGAGTCAATGCAACAATATCAAGAGGGAAAAACTTACATGATGTCTGCACCAAACTAAGAAATTTAACATTAGGAGTTACAAATTTAAGAGAAAATACATATTAGTCAACAGTTAACACTGATTCCGGGTAAGCTTTATCTGTATCAAAAGATATGGAACTCTTTTATCTTGTTATAAATAGCTATATTTGCCTTTATTAGTTATGCATTTCTCACTATGAGGATACTGATAATATACATTTAAGTGTTCCTTATTTAGAATAAGTTTCTTTAATATCCATGTATTTGTAGATATATGACTATCAGTAGCTAACTTATTCCAAATATATGTTGTGAAAGCATAGCTTTTTATTTTTTTAATTAATTTTAAAAATGAATTGGGGAGTGAAATTACTTAGTACTAAGTGATTAGTCTCAGCCTACTTTCTAGAGAAGTTGGAAACTATATTCAACTCCATATTATCGTTGGACATTAATTTGGCCTAGGTTGAAATTATTTTCTAGCATCCCACAGAATTTATCAGCTTTATATTGCACTAAACAAAGGAAAAACATACTTAGATAGTTTTGATTTGACCGCTTTTCGTAGTTAATTGGGGTCTACCTTAGCTTGACTCTCGTCCTAGAGTTCATATGAAAATACAGGTGCATTGTGTATGATAAGATCCCCATAATAAGTGTTGGAAGTCAGATAGTGTACCTGATGATTGAAGGAGTAGGTGTTTATGGAACTCTTTTTTTTTGGGTTATAAATAGTTGTTTTCCTCTTTATTGGTTTTGCGTTGCTCACTATGAGGATACCAATATCAATTTGAATGATTTTTATTTACGAAAAGTTTCCTTAATATCCATTTATTAACCATCAATAGTTTACTTATTTCGAATATATAGATATGTTCCAAACAAAAGTTTATTTTTTGGTTAAAAAAGAACTTTCAGGGAGTGAGAATTACTCGAAATAGTACGTAATTGGTCTCTGTGAAGAGGTTTTCTTGCTACTCCCCTACCTATGTCTAGAAAAGTTGGAAAGTACATTGAACTCCATGTTATCAGTTGTACATTTGTTTTACCTAATTGGAAGAAATTATTTTCTAGCATCTCATGCTATTTTAACATTTTTATATTCCATTAAATAAGGAAAACTTTTGAATTGACCGTTTCTCATAGTTAATCTGATGATGAGGTCACCTTGGTTCTCATCCTAGTTATTAAGACTCTGGTGGTTCTTTGTGTGTGATAAGTTCTTCATAAGGACCAAAGATCAATGAAAAGTCAACAGTGTACTCAATGATCAAAGAAGCTATTGACTTGCGTTAACTTCAATTATCGAGTACATTATTGATCAGTAGGCCACACTGGTAAATTACTGTGATTTGGTGTCAATAGCGAGTACGAATAAAATTTTACCCATTCATAATTCTTCCTTGGACAATGTGAACGGAGAACTTTAAAATATTACTTTATAAAACATGAGAATTATTCCTCATGATCAAGAAGAAATGATAGATGTGTTTTTTTTTTTGTACATAGTCAGCATATTTGGGGGAGGGGGGAGGGGGTTTCTGTTGTGATCTGTTATTTATAGGTAAACACTTAATAAAAAATTGCAACAATTCATGTTGCTTCTAAAGTCATTGCAGATTTGGCAGCATCTTTTGATAGATGCCAATGTCCATTCCATGGTAAGCAAGTGGTGCATACATCCAAAGTTCATCTGAGCTCAGTAACTGCAGAAATGGAAGAAATATTTAGTAAATTATGTTATCCTCCTTCCGTTATTCAACCAAAGGAAATTAAGAAAAGGAAAAAACTGAAAAATGTGAAAGCTTCGATTTTTAAATACCTTAATTTGAAGCTGCAAAAACTTCACATAAGTAACTGCTTCTTCAAGCATTGTGCTAATGTCAACCTGATGTATAGCAACAGAAGAGGGGAGAAAATCGATTAGAGGATTTATTTTTTCAATCGTTAAGATGAAGTATTATGATTTCAAGTATTGTTACCTTTGTGCCATTAGGAACAAGGTTCTGCAAGATTCTCAATCTTTCATTGATTCTTTCTCTTCTTCTCTGCAATTTTCGGAGATGGAAAATACTAGTTAACGTTTTGAATCTATGAACAAGTATTGAACGATAAACGAATGATGCTGGTGTTAATTATTATTACCCTTGCATAAAGACTTTGTGGATCTGTTGCAGCTCCTCTGCTAGCTCTTGACTTTCCTTTGGTGTTTGAAGATACCGTGCCTCCATTTAGTTCTTGAGATGCATTAGAATCATCCTCAGAGCTGCAGCAACTTGAGCTCTGTGCAATTTGGTTATCTGCATTGTTGTTAGTCTCTTCTTCTCCTTCTTCATTGTTAGTTTGAGTCATTTTCTGATTCTTTTTCCCCCTTTTTGGCTGCGCCTTTTTCTTAGTACTTTTCTGTGCCTGCATTGAGTAAATGGTAGAATCCCATTAGTAAATTCATGTATAAAAAGAAGATGTTATTCAATCACGCTTGTTAAAGTTCTAATTTAACTCACATCTTGTGAACCCCGTGATTTCTTCTTGGGATTTTCAGGTGCTATTTTGTCACACTTCCTTTTCAACTGCATTTCCTTGTCTGAAACAGGGGAAATTCCAGCATTGTCCAATTGATCACATACCATTTCTTCTTTGTAGGTCATGTCAGCTTGAAAATCTTGATTAATACACAAATTTTCAAGATTTTTACTGTCCATATCGAAGAAATCAATGGACTGATACTCATCAGGAAGGTTGTTGTTGATTGCTACTTGAAGGAGCTGATTATTAACATCATCAATGTTGTTAGAATGCTGCAGATGCTCGTGGCTCGGGTTAGTAAAAAACATGCCATGATCACTTCCACAGCTGGTAATGCTACTTTCTTGAGAAAAATATTGAAAGTTATAGTTAGCTTCATCAGATAATTGAGAGAATGCTACTTGTGGATTATCAGTCCCATAGCTCGAGCCAGCATTATCGCTACCATTCATCGAGAACAAACTGCCATGATCACCTTGCAATTGAAGCATGAAATCTGCAGTTTCAGTACTAGAGAATAATTTGCTCAATGACTCCCATTCTTCATCAAAAAAAGCTCCAACATGCTCCATTTCTTTGGTTAAAAATGTAGAAAATATTGTCAACTGATAAACTGACAAAATAAGCTTTTGAGGATGATCTAATTAACACTTGGGAATTATGAGCTACAAGTTAGTAATATTTATACTAGAGAAGATTACAAAGGAATAAGAAGAATGTTTAGTAAAAGATTAACTTGATTTCTTTAATATATTCCATAATTCCAAATGATTAATTTACAAATTGTTTTTCCAATTGTGGGACCAACCAACAGGCAAAGTACAACTAAGAAGAGGGACCAAGTTCATGCAATTATGAATTAAAATATACTTCTAACCTTTCAATGAGATTAATGCAATCTTGGACTTAGCTTATAATGTCATTTTTATTTTTTCCCTCCGGTGTATGAAGCCCGTATTGAAGCTTCGACTAAATTTGGACTTGCGCATTGCAGGGCTATTCAGGGATGGCGCTCCCAAATGGATCCTAGGGCTCAAACCCGAGACCTCTATTTAAGGGTGAAACAGTCTTATGACTGCACCACAACCAATGTTGGTAGCTTATAAGGTCATTAATATTAACTGTCTTAATCTAATCATTAAGGTATGACTACTATTCTACTAACCTCACTGATTGATTAAAATTAATCTTAAGAGAAGTGATTAATTATATTGGAAAAAAAAAACAAGTGAGAACGTGGTGAGTTTTTTTTTTTGAATATTTTAATGAGTTCTGTTGAGAGATTAATTAATTAAAAGGAATGAAGAGGACGTGGGAGATGAGTTTTGAAAATCTTTAAAACTACTAACGAAATCCGACACAGTAACCGCAAAGTTCGTTTATTGTCTTTAATTTTTTGGATTTTTCTTGTTCTTAAACCTAACCATTGTTGCACCTAGTTATACTTGAAATACAATATCTTCTAATTAAGGATATTAATTAGTGGATTTCCCCCCTATTTTCCCTTTTTCAAAGAGAAAAAAAGTACTTGATACTTCCATTTGTCCCAAAATATGACAAGGTTCCAAATACATAGAATCATAACAAACCTTATTATTAAGTGTAGCGGTAAGTACTAAGCCACAATTTTTATCAAGAGGTTTAAAAATATGAAGAAGTAAATACATAAAGAAAATAAGATATATATATATATATATATATATATATATATATATATTTATTTTTAATTTTTTTTTATTTGCCGAGTCGCCTCTCTTCACCATTCATTGATTCTGTCTTCCCTTTCTATAACATATTCAGACGCCTTTCTTTCCAATCACTAAGAAAAAAAATCAATCAAAGCGCTATCTAAGTAATGCTTTGTCTGGTTTTTTTTTGGCCCTGAATGAGTTTATTCGATACATTTTAAGTATGCGACTCCGTATGAAAACCTCTTTCTTTTCTGCCAACTTTTCGTTAACACGGTTCTCAAAACAGAGGAGGAAAGATGGGCAATATGTACCACGAGCCTTTTATCCCACACATCTATCCAGAAGCAATATATATATAAATTCAAAACTCAGTTATTAATACATTATATTGCAATGCTAGAATTTTAATTACAATACAATTGAAATTCTAGCTCCACCTCTAATAGGCATGCGTTTAGTTCTTATTGCCTTCTTCCTTGATCCGCCAATGTATCGAATTTCCTTTTGAGAATTGTGACAAGGACTTTGATATGAATTTTTATATTAATTTCCTAATGATCAATAAAGCGGATTGAAAATTATGAGGTTTTAGGTTTAAATCATAGTGAAAGCTAAAAAAAAAGATAAGTTTTCTCTATCTGCTTAAACCTTGATGAATAGAGTTACAATACTTATTCTGATAGGAGATATCAGTTACGATATTAGTCGAAGTATGCACAGACCCCAATAAATGATTGGGATAGGGGGGAAGCAAGAGTCTCAATCATATAACTAAAACTTAGCTGTGATATCTTGTTTTTAAGATAAGAAAAGAGAGTGAGATGATAGAGGTTAAAGGTTTCATAATTTTAGATTACCTGAACTTAGCCTTTGCCAATTCATACCTTTGATTCCGCCGTTCCTTTCGCCCTTCATCATATAAGCGTCATGAAAAAGACCTCCTCTTCATATTTTATTTATGTTTACCAAAATAACATATAAACTATATTTGATTGTCTTCCTTTCTTTTTCATTAAAATAAATATTATGTTTCCTAGACTACTGAAACGGAATCATGATTTAAAGTTTATAGATTTTTATAACAGTTTGAAATTAATATATTGTAATAATTGAGTTTACAGTGAACTATTTTTAATACAATGTATGGTCTGGAAAAAACTATCTAATTACACAAATGTTCCTATCATAATACTAATCCATTCTATAATTTGAAATAATTACATATTGTTTCACTAATTAATAATTTTCGTATCAGATTTTAAGTCAGATAGATCACTCCTTAATATTTCAAGTCAGATAAATGTATCTTTGATACCAGATACATCCTTAAATACTATAGAGGCGAGTGAGAGAGGCTATCGAGATAAGAGAGACGTCAGCGAGAGAGTTAGTGTATCCCATATTTACATGTGAATCAAGCTTGAATACAATGAATATTGAACAAATTACACCTAATTTAACCTGTATGTATTTTAGCTACGTGTATCTGACGAAGTAAATGTGATACAAAAGGTGATTTCAAAAATTAAAATAAAGACATATAATTAGACCCTAAACTAATGAAATTTATGTTATTTCACGTGAACCGGCTAAGACGTCGGCCAGTACTCCTTCTAGGAAATTTCTCTATGAATTTAGCTTATAACTTTTCAAGGTAGTTTGAAGGCAACGCCGGCCATTGCACGATCTCAAAGGATGAAAAAGGATAAATAAAAAAAGGCATAATTAACAAACTAACAGACATAATATTATATTAAAAAAATGAAAAGGAAAAAGCAACCATAAAATGGGGGAATAAAATCTACTTTTTTAGTTTGAGAGTTAAGAGATTCAAACAACACTAAAAAATTAAGATATTGTTCTCGTGGAAATTCGTTTTTTTTTTTTCAAATGGGGGCAGATGGCCGGCCGTGCACGACGTATTTTTCACTATAATATCTAATATACATTATTCATCCTAACTTCTCTAACAAGAGTTCAAGTTGAAAACTAATTTTTTGTCTTATTAATTTTTTTGGTATTATCTGATATATATTTATATTTACTATTTTGATAAGTACATTTTAATTCTTATAGCTTGAATCTGAATTAATCATTTTGACTAAAAGCGACGAGATCGTATCAATCCAACTAACTAGGCATAACCCTTAGGGAGTCATGATTTGTAACTAAGAAGTAAGAAATTATTTGAACTAGTCTATCAACTCACTTTTATTTGTCTATAAATTTAAATTTAACTACTAATAATATAATTAATTTTTTTTCTGGTTTTGCTAAAATGAATAAATAAATAATGATATATTTGACAAGTAAAAAAGAAAAGTGGGAGTATCATGATTGAAGTTTGAATTCAATCATATTAATTATTAATTATGTAAAAATAAAACTATACTAACATACATTATACTACGTGAAAGAAGATTAAAACTACCGCATTATTGAAGCAATCTCTTTTATTTTATTTTTTTGCCTTGTTTAACAATTTTATGGTCTTGTTGTCCTTTAATATTGAGCCACGTTTGAAGTGACCATGTATTTCAGTTGCAAAAATAATAATGAAAAATACCATTCTATAAAAATGACATGTTGAATATCACATTATCAAGTGGAAAAAGACAACGAATATATTTATATGTTTTATTATATTTCAAAAGAGGATTAAAGACCGCAAAGGTGATCAATTTGATTGAATTATTGAGCAAGTAATTTTTCAAATGAGGAGTCTCATGTTCAAAATTCTATATACTTTTTCGATCAAACTCATCACATGGGACTTGATTTAGTACGCTTTATTTTTCCTATGTATTTTGTTAAATGCTTTGTGAAATCCTGAAAAGGAATTTCCGCAACAACAAATTATATATAAAAGAAGAAATGTTTGGTACGTGATTGAAAGGAATTATTAAAAGCCATCGAAGCCTTCATAGCCAACTTGTATATCTCTTGATATGATCTCTTTAATACAATTCCCATAACTTGTATATTTCTAGTTTATAACTTTATTATATATAATATTCTTAATAAGAGATCAACGTAAAAAAATAATTTTAAGGGTCATTTTTTTTTATATTCAAATGGTAGGGTTATGTTCACTCGTTTCCTCTGAAAAATTGATACTACATGTTTAACGATTAGATAATTTTCACATTTTCTTTTTGGAATCTCCCCAAAACACACAATTGTTGTGTCAGGTAAACCCGCTCATGTGCAATAATGTCACTGAGGCAAGTCGAGTGTAACAAGCTCGACTAAGAAGGTGTTGACAGGAGAAATCAATTTCTAACTTCCTTTATGAGATACCACATGTTGCACCAACTCAATCATCCTTACAAATATAATTTTCATATTTTTCCAATGCCAAATTTTGATTAATTAGTCTGTTCTCACAACAGTCTGCTCTCAATCATTTTAAACTTTTTTTTTCTTAAATTATTGATTGATTTATATAAATTTCAACTTTTCTGCATTACTTTTTTCAGAACACCTAGTCCTTAAGACATGGTCAATCTTTAATACCCAAAAATAACATAGAAACGTTATCTACGTGTCATATATATCTTATATATCTTAGCTATGTACACAATATATTTGTGATCTTATTCCCAATTTTAAATATTGAGAAATATAACGATGCAAACATTAATCATGTTCTTAGAGTTAAAATTTTCCATATAATATTTTTTCATTAAAAAAAATCGTTCATACTAACGCCATGATTAATAAATTAAAGGAACTTTATATCAAAATATTGATTCAGAATTTTTTACCTTTTGGTCATGTTTACATATATACTATATCAATTATTATACGTATGACTAAAAACCAAAAAATTGAAGTTCAACTAAATTACGAGTTACGACACTTGCAAATTAACAAAATATACGTGTACATTATTAATTATGTTTGAAGTTTGAATTCAATCTTATTAATCATGTAAAAATAAAACTATATTAAAATTATACGTGAAAGAAGATGAGAACTACCGTATTATTGAAGTAATCTTTTTTGCCTTGTTTAATTTTAAGGTCTTGCATGTTGTCCTTTAATATTGAGCCACGTTTGAGGTGACCATGTATTTCAGTTGCAAAAAAATAAATAAGAAAAAGTACAATTCTATAAAAATTAATGTTGAATATCACATTATCAAGTAGAGAAAAGCCAATGGATGTCTATATATCTGCCTGTTTTTTTATATTTCAATAGAAGAGATAATTAAAGATTTGCAGAGGTGACCAAGTTAATTGAGCAGGTAATCTTTCAAATGGGAGGTTTCAGATTCAAAATATTGTATATTTTCTTAATCAAACTTGTCGCATGGGACTTGCCTAATGCGATTTATAGTTCATGTGTTTTATTAAATGCTTTACATATTATATATAATAGTAGAAATGTTTGGTACGTGGTTTAGAGAAAGTCGAAGCCTTCATAGCCAACTTGCAAATCTCTTAAATAAAGACAATTCCCATATATTACTAATTCAACAATTAAGTGGATATACATTTAGTGCATAATATAATGAAATTATCAGAAAATATTTTTTCTCGATTTGTTAAAAAGGATAAATAAATTATTTTGTGATATTAGACAATTAAAAAAAAATAGAGGGAGTATCATGATTGAAGTTTGAATGCAATCATATAAACTATGTAAAAATAAAACTATACTAACATTATACGTGAAAGAAGATGAGAACTACCACATTATTGAACTATTTTAAGGTCTTTATGCCTGTTTTATCCTATTTCAAAATTAGGACTAAAGAATCGTTTGAGCAAGTAATCTTTTAAATGGGGGGTTTAGGTTTGAAATTTTATGCATACTTGTTGCATGAGACTTGTCTAGTAAGATTTATCTCTACCGTGTATTTACATCTACTACACTACAAGCGGAATTTATTTTGTGCGCATCTGAAGAATAGCAATTACAAATTCTCTTTTTAAAAAATCAAATGTTTTGCATAATCCCGAAGAGAATTTCCAACAACAAATCATATATAATAGTACTAGAAATGTGTTGGTACGTACGTGGTTGAAAGAAATTATTAGAAGCCATCGAAGCCTTCATAGCCAACTTGTAAATGACTTGATATGATCTCTTTATTATTGAATACAAATTCCCATACATTGCTAATTCAACAATTAAGTGGATGTACGTATAATGCATAAGATAATTAATCAGAAATTTGGAGGTCAATTGGTTTTATAATATTACTTTATATGTTTATTTTTAGTTAATTTTTAAAAATAAGAGATACACATAGAATTTTTTAGAGGATCATTTTTTCTATTCAAATAATAAAAAGTCACGTCCACTTGTTTCTCTAAAAAAAATTGATACATTTTTCTCCTAGTTTCCAAACGATTGTATATGCATCCACCAATTCATCTGGTATATGTTGTTGATTTTCTTAGAGTAACGTACGGATCGAATAACTATGTCAATTATATATATGATTTTATGTTTATCTAAATGTGATTTCATCTCTATGGAAATTCAATATCTATTCTTGATTTTCAAGGTTGTTACTTCACATCTTCATCAATTAGATAAGTGCGTAAGATTGTTTTAAATTTATTTTGGGTAATGTGCAAGTTTTTGAAGTATTTTATAATTACGTGATCACCCATTACTTTAGATGATTTTGTGTTTAATGATTAAATAATTCTCACTTTTTTAAAAAAAAATTCAGAAATTCACGATCGTTATCCTTTGGATCGGATGTGTATTGGTACCTACACTTACACAATTTCAGACTTTTTCAGTGCGACAAGCTCGACTAAAGGAGAAGGAATCAATTTTTGATCTCCCTTATGGGTTACCACCTGTTGCACTAACTCAGTTACCTTTAAGACTGATATAATTTTCACATTTTTTCCAATGCCAATTTTGATTAATTAATCTTTTCTCACACAACCTTCTCTCAATCACATTTTAAAATTTTTATTTCTTAAATTATTGATTGATTTATAAATATCCCAACTTTTCTCCATTACTTTTTTGAGCACACCTAGTCCTTAAGACATGGTCAATCTTTAATACCCAAAAATATCACAGAAACGTTATTTTCGTGTCCTATATTATCTTATATCTTAATTAATTAGCTATTACACAATATATTTGTGATCTTATAACCAATTAATTAATTAGCTATTACACAATATATTTGTGATCTTAGAACCAATTAAATATTGACAAATATACGATCCAAACAATGATGTTCTTAATTAGAGATAAAGTTTTCCATATAATATTTTTCATTTAGGGTGTGTTTGGTAGGAAGGAAAACATTTTTCGGAAAATGTTTTCCAATTTTTTCATGTTTTATTTATTTTGTCCCTACCCTCCACCCGGGGGGGGGGGGGGGGGGGTGGGGGGTGGGGGGTTGAGCTTGTTTTTAAAAAATATTTTTAACTTCAATTTTTCTTTTTACCCCACCCTCACCCCTACCCCCCAAAAAATAAATTAAAAGTTGTTTTTAAAAGATATTTCCAATTTCAATTTTTTAATTTTTTACCCCCACCCCACCCCCTACCCTCGACCCCCGATCAGCCCCCCACCCCCTAAAAAAAAAATTAAGTTTGTTTTTAAAAAATATTTTCTGCTTCAGATTTTTATTTTTTCACCCCTACCCCCACCCCCGCAAAAATAATAATAATTTAAGTTTGTTTTTAAAAAATATTTTCAACTTCAAATTTTTATTTTTTCACCCCTACCCTAGACCGCCCCCGGCTAGCCCCCCACCCCACCCCCAAAAAAAATTTAAGTTTGTTTTTAAAAAATATTTTTCAATTTCAAAAATTATTTTCTACTCTCTAGTAAAAATAAAAGATATTTTCTCAAAAATATTTTTCATTCATAAATCAAACACTAAAAAATCTTTTTCGGAAAATATTTTCTACTCACCAACCAAACATGAGAAAATAAGTCAAGAATCTACTTGTTTCCAGAAAACATTTTCTAGAAAAACATTTTCCTTCCTATCAAACACACCCTTAAAAACAAAACATTTTCGTTCATACTAAAGCCACAATAAATAAATAATATTTTAATTTCTCACACAGTGGTTATACCCATATTAAAGGAACTATATATCAAAATATTGATTCAGAATTTTTTTACCTTTTGATCAAGCAAAATATCAATTATTATGCGTATGACTAATAACAAAAAATAAAATGGAAGTTCAACTTATGACACACGCAAATTAACAAAAATACACGTGTACATTATTTTTTTCTGGTCACAAATCATTATTAACTAGAATTTTTTTTTAAAAAACTTTATAATTTTAGTCTGCCAACTATCTCAGAAAAAAAAGTCTATACAGAATTTTCTTAAAGAATTCATTCAACAAAAAAAATTACTCTAAAGAAATAAAAAAATAAATCAAGGAACTTACATAATTTAATTAATGTAGAATTCATGTGGGACGCAAAAGACAAAAAGAAAGAGAAAAAAACGTCATGCTTCTTGCACTTAAGTTATTAATTGGGGTTTATATTTTTAAAAAATTAAATGATACGACTAATGATCATCAATGATTAATTGGATTAGGACATTTCTAATCTTTAACTGGCTTCTCTTATCAAGTAAGAGCTATACATACCAAGTTTGACTATATTGAATACTCCCTCCGTCTTATATTAGTCGTCAAATTAAATATTAATTTATAAAATTAAAATAAAATTAATTACATTTCTCATTTTATTTAATTAATTTTTTAAAAAGAAGGAAGGATAAAAAAACACAACTAAATTTTCATTGTCACCAAATGTTTATCAAAACACACTAAAACTATTAGGTGCTTATTTTTCCTACCTGAAATATCACATTGATCAAGTGTGAAAAGTGAATAACTATTATTCAGATGTGTTTTGATAAACATTTGGTGATATGATTCATGTTGGAAACTCACATGCAATTGTGGTACTTTTGTTGTGTTTTTGACCCTTAACGCTTCTTTATAGTGTAAACAAGTTTGTAAAGTTTCAAAAAAAAAAATTAATGTGTAAATTAGTTAAATTGTCCTTCTTATTTATAATGTATTAAAAGGCTTGTGAAGAAAAAAGTAGACAACTAATATGAGATGGAGAGTAAATTACTAGCTATAGTATTAATTAAGTATGCTTAATATTGTGTATCTTTAAAGTAAAAGATGCTTAGTGTATATATATATATATATGTCTAATAATGGTGTGCGTAAAAATATTCAGAAAAAAATCTTCTTTTTTAATTTTTTTTTGGTGGCATTCCTTGTGCTTTCTCTAATTTAGTAATTATAAAGAGAGCCATTTGTGGTCCCTAAAAGCATTTAATACAATAGAAAAATTCTTAATCACCTTATTTAAAATGTAAAGATAGGATTATTGTAATAAATAATTACTACACCTTCATAATAGAACTATACGACTCATATATATAAATTATGGAATATTAGTGTTTGTATGATTAATTAGATAGATAATATAAAACAATAAAAGTTGGTAATGGGAACAATTTTAAAATTCCACGTCGGTCATGGATGGTATAAATTTTAATTTATAATTTCTGCTGGCTGACTTATTGAACTCAAGAGGTCAAAGCTTCTATATTAGAGTTTATAATTAATTTATTACATAATTATTATATTCTAATTCTACCCTAATAAAATATCTTTTAACTTCCCAAAATTCTGTTTTAGTTATAATAAAATTGAGTTAATTAGAAGTACAGCTTCATTTTAGTACCACATACGTACTTTAATTATAGATACTTATAGTAATTAACTAGAAGACAAAATAAGGGCACAAATTAAATTAAATTTTTTAATGATGGATTAGGACAGTTTAAATTTTTGACTTTATACATTACGCGCATAAGAAATTTTTATTCTCTTTGTATTAAAAGTAGGAGATTAATTCAACGAGTAAGAGAATTTTGTGAACCTTTTTTCCTTTATATTTGGTTTGATTAAGATTTATTAATTAATTTACATATCTTGAAAAACAAATGGCTATAACATGGTGGTTAAAAACTCAAATAAAATGGTAAAAATAGGATAGTTTGGTTCAAAATCAGGTTATTTCAATTTTGATAATATAAGTTGAATTATTCGATGTTGTGAGTTATATAACAAGGATTTCCTTACATCAGAGAGTGCTGATTAATTAGTTCACACATGTTAATAGGCTTGAACTCGCACGATGCGAGAGTACCTGAAATCGATAAACTAGTTCAAAAATTATAATTTTGAAATAATTTAGTCCACGAATCAAACAATTCACTATTTTGGATGAGTTTCTTTTTCAATTCCTTGTCTTTTTTTGTTGGGGTGAGGACCTTTCAACTTGTTATGGCTGCCGCCCTAGGGGAAGTTGGAGAAACAAAATATTAAACTAACATTATCTTCTTTTTTTTAAATCGAACTATCATAAAGTTTGTCCTTCAATGATTGTTTTTTTTTTAATTGAAAAAATGTTTCCATTTTGATAAGAATTATGGAAGCAATATATCGCACATACTTATGGTCTATATGAGACATTAAAATGTTGTCCTCAACTTTATGTCCTCTAGAAAAATAGAAATTAAAAACCCTCAAATATAATGCAGAGTTCAGGTTTCACCCCCTATGCTCCTTTCGGTTATCTATTGAATCCCTTTTGAGGTAATTTTTGAAAAAAAAACCTCAAATATAAACTAGCAATAAATTGAAACAAAACAAGACGTTCAACTGATGACACAACATTAAAGAAACTTTTTGAAAATTCAAACAAATTACAACAAATATAATTTGTTAATTAATATCCCCATTCTCACTTTTATTAATTCACAAGATTAAGTCATCAATATGTCGACACTTTTTTTTTCTTTCTAGAAACACAACCCTATTTTAAAGGTGTTATGTGTTGACATTGCTTTTTATGTCTTCAATTAACATCACTAAAGTCAAAACTATCTCGTACGTACATACAACATAGACGATAATCGAAGTCAGATTTAAATATGAAAGAAATTTTTTTAAAAAAATCATTTTAATACTCCCTCCGTTCCTTTTTAGTTGTCATGTTGTGCTTTTCGAAAGTTAATTTGACTAATTTAAAAGCTAAATTAAATTATATTAATTCGATATTTTAAAATAAAATTTTAGGTATTCAAAAACTATACGGAAAATCGAAAGTACTATAAGTTGCAACTTTTTTCATAACAATATGATGAAATAATAATCGTAAAGTGTTAGTCGAAATTCATATCGTTTGAGTCTCAAAATAGAAACTATTATAACTAGGAGGGAATACCTTACTGACCAAATTATGAAATTATGACAACATAATTACATAATTAGGAGGAACATCTTAATTAAGCAGACCTATTAGTGAGACATTAATCTTGAATTAGAAGTCCATTTAAGTTGACTAGTGTGCTATAAACTTTAATTAATATATGTCGGTCCAATGCTTTGGCTAGTTTAATCACAATTTGACAATGAAATTAAAGGCTAATTTAATTAGGGCACAGTGTTGATTCTTATTCAGTAAATTAAATAACTAAACAAATAGACTAGCTATGTCGACACTCAGTTTATTCTAAAATTATTTTGGTTTACTTTTTCTTTGTCAAAGTATTTAAAAACAATGAGTTTATTTTTTAAATTATTGTGGTGTCCTTTTGCAATGTCAAAGGTTTTTTTTAAAAGAAAATAAAAATTGCCAAAGGATTTGTCGTTATTAGGTTCAAGTTCAACAATAGATGCAACTGGTCATAATTAAGCCAATTCAAGAAAAGAAGTAAGACAAATATCTACTAGAACAATGTGAATTAGAATAATAATACCTCACAAAGAAGATAGACGAATTGATTACCCATATTAGTGTAACTAGTTCAAACTTCAAATATCATAAGATAGGTCATAGCCATTCAATACTTTTGAGTAGTGGAGTCGTCTATAAATGTTCATGTTATATATCAGCTAATCACTAGTTGAATCTCAATTAAAGTTAAGGGAGAATGAAAGATGCCATTATAGAGAGATCAGGACAAAACTGTTTAAGTTTTCAATTGACAAAATGATCTTTCGTTTTTCCATTTTAGTTTTTTTCAAGGTCTTTTTTTTTTCTTCCACTCTCAATCTCAATCTTCACTATGCACATGATTGTAAGTTATTGACGTGCTAAAGCTCTTTTCTTTATGATGAACTCAACACTTTTTCGATAAGAGGGAGTTAGCTCCAACGTAACACTCCTTACTTCCAACCTTAAGAATTAACAAAAAAAAAAAACTTTTTCAAAAATTTTGGGAAAAGATGGTGTTAAAGTTTGAAAAAGATTGTCAAGCTCAAGTTTTACCCGGTAAAGTTATCCATACTTTTGAAAAGATGAGAACTAATCTCACATAATTAATTAAATTTTAAATCACAAATAAATTATGATTTACCTAATCTTGAAATTGAATCATTTCACTAAGAAAATAAACGTGTGACCCTTTTAATTAGATAGAAGAATTGACTGGGCAGTTTAAAGTCATCAACTTACTAGCTACATAGCATATGATTCAGCACACAATTGCTGGGGAGCAAGGTTAATCACAATAATCACGGCAGTTCAGTTGTTTGGCTATCTGCATCTCGTAATCCCCTTCCCCATTACGACTTCCCTACTCAAACGTAAAATAAATTTTAAAAAGAATGTTAAATCACAGCCTACAGGGCAAGGGCTTAGTTGTTTTCTTATGCAGATTTTATGCACAGTACCAGTAGTAATGCTAATGGCCAAACATCATTTATCTGGAAATACATTGTTCCCACTACAATGCACCAGGTGATCCACCGGCCAGAATACAAGATCTGCACATATGGGCCATGACAAATGGATGGGGCAAAAGAGATTAAAACTACTACAACGACGACAGAAATTGGACTTAATTCATTGAGAACATATCTCTTAGAATAGCTAATTCAACTGAAAGCACCTAAGGAGGACTTATTTCAATCCACACATGAACGCCAGAATTGGCAATGGTTTTAATAAAAATCTGATATATCCTCTCCAAAATGTCACTCCGAAACAATTCCATCTTAATGAAGCTCTCTGTCCAGAGCCTTTCCTAATTGAAGATCAGGTTCAGCTCACAAGAACAAACAGTGGCTTATCTCCTAAGCGCTCCCGGCCCTGAATTAAAACAAACGTAAACAGAAAATATGAATTAGGTAAAAATAAACTAGTATAACATATTGGAACAGGAATAACATAAGATGGGGCAGAAAACTATACCGACCACCTTTTAGTAGACAGAAAAGACAATAATTTGGGATAGAAGATTAAGCTTGTAATCAAAGATAAATAGATGATATGCACTCACAAGCCCAATAGACTGTTAACAATATCGTGCTCAGAAAACCCAGCAATGGGGTGTGAAAATCAAGAAATATTAGCTGATTATATACATCAACAATAGAAATGCTGGCATACCTTCAATTCTGGCAACTCAATGACACATGCGCACTCGAGTACCTCAACTCCAACACGCTCTGTGAAGAAAAAGCAAGATAAACAAATTTAAGAAATTGAAACTCCAAAGTTACAACTCACACAAGTCCTCTCCACGAAGTTCCAAAAGATCGTGTTGTGTTTTCAAATAGTTGGAAGCAAAAGACGTGGTCAAACATCTAATAAATAAAAGGTTTCTCTCTCGTGATTATCTAACTGATAGCTTATGATGTTACTCATCTTGAGTCTTAAGATCAGGAAAGACAGGTTAAGTAGAATATAAAGAATTGGATAACAGCGAATGGGCTTTTCAACCAACTAGGATATCTTTTAGAAGATTAGAACTGAATAAAGGTAAAGTACCAAGAAGCCTAATCGCAGCAGTTAGAGTCCCTCCAGTCGCAATTAGATCATCTACCACGAGGGCACATTCACCAGCTTGCACAGCACCTACATGCATCTCAATCTTGTCTGTTCCATACTCCAAGGAATACTCTTCTGAAATAACCTCCCCTGAGAAAATGGGAAAAGCAGCAGAGTGAAACCTTGTGCGTTGCAATGCCAAAAGAACTAACATTCATGGATTATCTCATTGAGTTTCGTCATGAATCATGGAGGTGAGGCAATAAACAACAGAAATGATCAGTTTTCACTTTTGACCTTCGTAGTACATACAAGCAAGCACATAGTCACAAAAGACCCAATGATTTTGTTCACTGAACAAGAAATGGATCTAATCAATTTGTTTAGTCAAGAGTCTCAGCCTGATCTTAAAAAATTGATATTGACAGTGTATTCACCATTATTAAGTTGCATTCAAGTTCAAAGATTATCTTGTGCTCTTATTGTTCCTCACTAGTACAACTAACATTACGAAGTTAAACACATGAAGATGATGATAGAACTACCTAAAACTGAATGCTGGACTGGACAGGAAAAGCAAGATGTAAACTAAGAATGAGTATATAAACATGCACAAAATGCACCTAGTCATTTACTTTGAACTGGATACTACTTGTTTCTTTTTATATTTATCTTAACCTTGAAGTTTTCAAATTTTCCATGGAATTCAGCTACATTGCATGAGACCCTGTTTTAAGCTGCTTGAATGTTCTCAGTTTCTTTTTCTTTTGATACTTGATAAGCGTGTATCAATGTTCCTAGATGTGATTACATTTTCTTCCTCCACCCCCCTCCCCCATGCTCGAGCAACAATCAAACACAACAACAAACAAACCACACAAGCAAGAAAAATACAACTCCCACTGAGATGAAAAGGCAGAAAAATAGTGATAAAGCTTACCAGGTAACTTCTTGGGTTTCCTCATGGGGACAAATTTTGCTCCAATAGCCAATGCAATGGGAGGACCAAAGATAAAACCTCTTGCTTCAATACCTGAAGTAGACCATTACCACATGCTCAAAGTTAATTTTCCAGAACAAATGTTGGGTTTATCACCTGTGAGAACAATATTTAGAGTCAAACATGCTAAAAAGGAGCATCAAAACAGGAATGGCTACACCCTAGCCTTGGTTACTAGGAACTCATGAATACACAATATAAACCCTCTGAACTTCCAATGAATCAGGGATCTAGAACTTGGGAGTGGTATCTCATTCATAAGAAGAAGGCAACACTGAAGAGGGAAGGTGAGTATTGTTTTCTTTCATATTTCTTGAACCTAACTATTGAAAAAAATAAAATGAGCTTTATATTTCCTTCTCACGTACCTTTTACCAGCTGTACTTGGGAACTCAAATATTCTATAATCTCTCCACCAATGGAATCATGGTCCACAATTGGAAATACATGTTATTTTGTTTTATTTTCTTTTAACTTCTTGTGGGCATGTGAAGGAGAAGAGTATTCTCTTCAAAAATGTGAGAAATTGCCATTAAAATAAACTCATCCATATTTGCCGACATGGTCTAGCTTGATCCAATTTTGCTCTTAGAAATAAAATTTCCACATGTCTGCACATTTTAGATTTATGGCGCATATCTCAGCTGACAGCTATGCATCACCAATCCCTATTCCAAATTGAAGTCTTACCATTCTTTGGTGCATGTTGTTTCGTACTTTACAGAGGTTAACATGTTCATCTATAAAATTCGTGAATAATCTATACTTGACCACGTAAAAATGCTTAAGGTTCACCCCATATCCATCAAATTACATTTGCATTTTTCATTTTATATTTGCAACTGAAGTCAAATGTTGGAGAGTTGAAGAGATTGGTTACTCTTGGTCAGTGTTACCAGCAGAGATACTGTCCCCAACTCCCAAAAATTAACAAGCAAGAAAACCTCCAAAGGAGAGTTCTCCAGCCAACTTATCTTGTATGATTATAAAAATCAAGTTATCATGTTTGTCTTAAGTACTTATATGAGGTGTTAAACTAAACACATGAGTTTCCAGTTCTGTAACTCACAAAATTAGGTACGATAATATGGTAAAACTACAAAACGGATGAAGTGTTGGTCACAAGAAAATGAAGCTCTTCTACTTTTTCCGTTTATTAATATAAAAGTTTATAAATATGAAGCTTGTAGTACCATGTTGAGTTATATAGTTGCCCACATTGTCTAAGTGCTTACGAAAGGGTTCATAGTTATCTAGGGCTATTCCATTGGGTTAGATGCTCAAAGTATCATAAATCTAACTATAGAGAGCAACATTTTGCTTTTCCAAAAGATTTTGCCTGAATTTTATAACAAACTTACAGCCTTTAGGGGTCATTTGGTAGGATGCATTAGAAAAAATATTGCATGCATTAGCTTTGCGTACTACTAATACTATGTTTAATACTCTTTTTCAACCTACGTATAGCTAATACAAGCATTATTAATACATCATATTCAGAACTATTCTTATACACTCTACCAAACGACCGTGTTTTCCTTTTAAGCTACTCATAAAATGCTGATGAATAGAGAACCTAGCAACCCAAAACATCAGATGGTGTAGTATTCATAGCATAACTCATAAATCGTGAAATCTCAGCTTCTAAAGCTTGAAATTAACTATCCTTTAAACTGCTAACTTCAAAATGAAACAGCTCAGGCTTTAGCATTACAAATTCAGAAACAAAGAACTGACCTGCAACCACACTGATGTTTTTGTCCTTATATCTCTCAACGAACAAATCAATAGTGTCCTTAAACGCCTTAGGATCAAGTAGCAAAGTCGTTATATCCTGAAACATGATCCCTGCCAAAAAAAATAAAAAATCACCACACAGCAAAATACTCACTTCGTTAACACAAAAACCAAAAAAAAACACAAGTTCTACTGATACAAGTACCAGAATCATTCGAAGAAGTAGGTACCTGGTTTAGGAAAGTCGGGTATGACCCGAATAGCAGAAGCAATCCCAGCGATACGTTCGTCTTTAAGAATCGGATCATGAGGCGCCATATCTGCTGAGCTTACTGGATCTCCGATCCGGATCGTTTTCAGCTCGGCTTCTGCTCCTGCTCCTGCTCCTGCTCCGGCTCCGGCTCCGGCAGCTCCTTTAGACACAGAGATAGGTGAAAAAAGCCGAGTATTTCTACTGGGAGGGGTGGTTAGGGTGGTAGTAGGTGATTTTATTTGGACCAAATTACCCCTGTGATAATATCTGTTTGTAACTTTTTCTGGGACGAAATTGACCCTGGTGAATTTGAGAGCAATTTTGTGGGCTAGTGACTCCATTTTAGTGTAGGATTTTGCAAAAGAGACTTTAAATTACGGTGTGGTTGGTGGAAACTGATAAATAAAGGGTAATTTCGTCAGTTTGTGATCGAATGGTGCACATTTTGAAGGGAAAAAATGATGACATACTTACCCAAAAAGAGTTTAAATTCAATAAATAAAGAAAAAATATATATTTATATAATCAGATTATACAAAAAAATTATGTGCAAATGTTTTATGATATATATGAATTGATAAAAATAATGAATATTATCTAAGTTATTTTGTCGAATTAAATTATATTTATAATGTAAAAAAATTTATATTAACTTAAATATCTTTCAATTTAAGCAAAGAAATCTTTTTAAATGTGCTCCTAATTGTTAGAAGTCAAAAAAATACCTTTGAACAATTGCAATTTGTGTTTGGTTGATTAATTTGAAAAATATTCTCATTAATATTGAAGCAATCATTTGTGGTTGATCAAGATTTCAAAAATATTTTTGAGAGAAAAATATTATTTTTAATTTTTGCTTATTTCCCCTCTAAAAGTTTGATCAAACAATTCAATTTTTTAAAATAAACACTTGATTAAAAAAGCCGACTTAAAAATTGACTTCCAAAAACTTTGATCAAACAAATTGTTTCGTTTATGTTATTTTATCTAGTGATATCATTTTTTAAGTTGTAACATATTTATTTTTTTAATCTTTATTTGAACTTGTTAAGTAATTAACAACTTTCTATGAAGTGATATTTCAAAATTGTAAACTATCAAAATTACAGTTTTTTCACCACTAAGAAAGCAAACTATTGACATTCAAGGTTTGGAGTGAAAGAATCAAAATCTATAAGATTATGTTGATTTGTGTTTTCAATTGGTTATGAAGGAATAATTCTTTTTACCAAAATTATCATGTGTCCAAAGATACTTTCTATTATTCTTTTTCCTATTTAATTTGTTGTATGAAGCATGTTTCATGACTTAAATTCAGATCACATTTATCTAAGGAACTTCAATGCTAAAAGCAACTAAAAAAAAGTCAATGCTAATAGAAAAGCTACCTTTAGTAGTGGTGAAAGGACTTGTGTTCGGTGGACAACTTGATATATTAGATTTTAGATATACGCGATAGAGATTGAAAATTTATGTCTGATTTTAAGTATTTTTATTAGAAGCATGACTTTTTATGAAGGTACGACTTGTCAAGCTAACTTATACTTTTGATCGAAATTGTGGCCTTGGTAAAATCTGTTTCATACAAATTTGGAAATTGTGGATTTTACAAGGCGAAAGAGATTGAAAATTTATGCCTGATTTCAAATAATTTTATCAGAAGTATGACTTTTTGTGAAGGTTAAACATTGGATATTTTTGTCTGAAGTTTAGTATGACTTATCAAGCTAACTTCATATACATTTCACTGAAATTGTGGCCTTGTAAAACCTGTTGCATACGTATTTGATTGATACTGTGAATTTGACAAAGCCAAATTTCAAACATTTTTTACTAAAGTTATGTCCTTGACAAGACTTAAGATATATAATGACTTATCTAACACCAACTTTAGACATTTTCTTACTGAAATTGTGACCTTGAGAAATCCAAACTTAATACATTTTTGACAAAACTGTAAAGTTGGGCTCAAAAGGCCTTCTGCTAAGATAGATTTGGGCCACACTTTATTTGACAAAATTGAGAACAACAGACCCAATATTGCATGGCGAAATGACACGAGGTAATCGTTTTGATTTTTGAACATCTCTATTTACAATATACTTAAATTTTTAAAAATTATTAAAAAAATTATCAGTTTTGGTAAATTTTAAACCGTGGTGGGGTGATGAAGATGCCTGACGAACATGAGTTGTGATGGGATGGTTGAAATCTCTTCACCTTTAATCAGAAGTTTTGAATCCAAGTTCTTGAGAATAAAACAAAACTATGTTGGAATGTCACCTCAAAAAATTGACCTTGCATTGTACAAGATTCAAATTTAATTACGTCTCAATGCGGATAACAAAAAAAATGATTTTCTACCAAGTACTACCATCTACACTCTTTATTTTAGTTTGATTCACGTGTTTCCTCAGGTTGAGCTATAAAATTTGTCTTCTCTCTAATGAATTGTAAGATGGTACTTTTAAGTTCAATGAATACTAGACTAAATTTTCGAAAATAATCTCTTATTTTTATAAAAATAAACTTGTGCAACATGGACCAATTTTCATTGAAAAATGGAATAAACGAGTTTCATATTGTGGAATGCATCTTTTGATTTATTTAGGAGTATATAATTCTCGAAAAGTGAACAATTTTTTTGTTGAAGTTGTGCCACGTGGCAAAAATATAAAAGACCTCTTAAGTGAATGCAATTAAGCTTTTATAATTGGATATACGACAATTGTAGCCTAGTTGTTTCTTTTTCTTCTTTTTTTTCTCCATCTTTTTTGTTATCTTTTTAGTATCTTGACTTTTTATTTAATAGATTAATCCGAATATTGCTATGCCATTTTAAGTAGATTATTAATTTCAACTGCTCTATTGGTATGGGGGTAAAAATTAGACTATACCCATGGTCGAATTGGAAAAAAATAGAGTACTAATAATACGTGGAATCTTTAAATGATACGTCGAATCTTATTCGATCTATATATGGTGAGAGATATACTCCCAGTCATATTAGTGAAGAGTAACCTTATCGCTAGACATGCCTGAGTCGATTGAGTTCGGTGTTGAACCTTTGAGCCAGTTTAGCTATGGGTTGAAAAGGCCAGTACGAGCCTTTGTTAGAGAGTAAGGTTAGTTACTTAACTTTTTTTTATCACATGATAGTTATTAAACTTTTTTCTTAATAACGATGTCGCTCAACTTAATTATTAAATATTACCGAAACTGATTAAATATTTGTTATGATTAAAAGATCACTCATTTTACCTTAGTATAAGTAATATTATGTCCGCTAGGGGTGTATATGAGCGGATTGGTTCGGGTTTTTCAAATATCAAACCAAATTATTTGTGTCGGATTTTTAAATTTATAAACCAAACCAATAAAACTCGAGTTTTTCAACCTCGGGTTTTTTCGAGTTTTTCCGGTAAAGTATTCATACAAACATATAATTTACTTGTACTTCAAATATTTCTTTAGTCCTACCAAAATACAACTATCTAAGGTGTTTCTTAAGAAAATAACACAAAATATGATATGATTAATGACACTAAAATATCCAACAAAAAATAATAATAATGAAATCGCGTAAAACAAATATTGCAAATTAACAAGTCATAATGAGAATGATCATAATTTAAAAGTACTAAATCATGCTAAAATAAGTTTAATAAGTATTAGTTGCATGACTAAATATTAAAGGAAATTAAAATTAGATTATGTATTTAATTGTCTAAACCAATGTAAAACTAAAGAACAAATATTCAATATTATTGTCATTCTTAGGGTTGAATTGATTTTCTTTTTGCATTAGTATTAATTTGATTTTGATTTAAGCTTTATTATAATTACCAACATCTGTGGACTATAATCTTTATTGAATCATTCAGAATTCTAAGTTTCAAACTTGAAATAATATATTAAAAGATAAAAACTATGAAAAAGTATAAGAAATATTTAAAAATTATGTCAAAGTAAATATTTTTATGTATGAAATAAAATTTTAAAATTATATATATAATGTCGGGTTGGTTTGGTCTCAGATTGGTTTTTTCAGTTAAAACCAAATCAACCCAAATATAATCGGGTTTTTTTTTTAATACCAAACCAAGTCAAACCAAATCACTAAACGAATTTTTTTTCCAATTTAACTCAATTTGTGATTTGATTTGATTTTCGGTTTGATTTTGTATGCCCCTAATGTCCGCTGCATCATGGTGTCTTCTAGTTCTATGTTTCATCATAGCTAGTGAGCTTACTAATAAATTACTTCGATAAAATTGAGAGACTTTTATTTATAAAAAATAATTTTATAATTTCGATTCAATAAAATAAAATTTAAGTGATTATTCATTAAATTAACTCTTAATTTTTTTTAATTCATTGTTGATTAGTTTGTTCTAAAATTACGTGTATATTGAGTAAGCAATGACTTTAGTCTTCAGCCGACTTTGCTCTTGCATGACACATTATATTGGCTTTATCTTACTAGTATATATATTTAGAAAATGTCAAATAAAACTTGAGTTTTAATTCTTCTAGTACTTTCTTTATTATATATTTTTCTTCCAAAGCTTGTTATAATGCCAAGTCCAACTCGAGCCGAGCTTGAGTCGACTTTTAATACTTCTTCCGTTTATTTTTACTTGTACTTATCTAGTATTTCGTGTGGAAATTTTTTGGGTAAAACGCCCTCTAATGAAGGTGATTCCGTACCTATAAAAATTTGAACATGAGACTTTTGATTAAAGATGAATGAATAAAAAATTTATTATTTATGAATAGAAAATTATTTAATTTACACAATTGTAGCTAGGTGACTAGCTAGCAATATTTCCTTGCATTCCTATGCTATTATTTTTTTGTCTATATATAACGATTAGCTGACTTAACCAATTAGTGATAAGTGGTACTCTAGAAGTTTCTGTTAATTAATATATTAGTGTGGAATTTTAGATGTTTCCAAGTTGCGAGGTTCTTGGTACCTAATATATGGATCCTCTTTAGAAAATTCAACTGTTGAACAGTACATGTACGGTTACCGGTCAACTACCAATTTTTTTCGGGGTGGGGGTGGGTGGGGACTTTGGGAGACGATACAGTGAAATTCGAACTCTCATTAGAAGGGTGATGAAGTTATGGTCAACTATCCATTCTTGATGCGTAAACTACTACAAGTTTTTTGTTTCACATAAAACAGGATGGAGTTGATATCGTTGAGTTCACAATTAAATATATTTTTATATATATATATATATAATTTAGTAAATATTTTAATACATATTATATTTAGAAAAAAATATTTAATTTTTGTGCACATGTACATGTACATAAAATGTTGTATCCGCCCCTTGAATGCATCAATTAATATATATTTTTTATCATTTACGCTAAAAAAATTCAAGAATAGAGGCGGATAATAACTCATAGTTTTTCCAACAGCCAGAGCAACAAAATTTTATAGCCGCGGTTCTTAAGCCCCACAAGTTGCTTAAGTTTTCCAGCGGCTAGATCAATAGATTCTCATAGCCGCAGTTCTTAAGCCCCATAAGTTGTGTAAGTTTTTCAGCGGCAAGATAGGGATGACAATGGGCGGGACGGGTTTAGATCAATGCGGGAAGTGCGGATTTCGGTCAATGCGGGGCAGGGCGGGGGAGGGGCGGGGAGGGATGAGTTGAAATCAATAAATTATTCTATGCGGGGTGAAGCGGGGCGGGTTAAAGCCTTCCCGCGTTTGTGCCCCGCCCCGCGCCATTGCCACCCCCAAGGCCAAAGCAGCAAATTTTCATAGCTGTGGTTCTTAAGACCCCCTCCCCCCTCCCTCGGTAAAATATTTGCGATTCCTAGGACGATTTTATATCTTTTTACGAAGCAATGAAGGAGTATATTTTATTTTCAACATGTTTCAATTCAAAATATTAAAGTAAAAATTTCATGAGAACTTATTTCGACCTAATAGTTAGATGTCTTTTCTCTTTTTCCATCTCCTGGGGTATTTTTTTAAAATTAAAATTAGAGTTAGGCATATTACATTAAATGTCACGACCATATGTACTATAGATACAAATGAGGTTAGGTGGACTGCTTAACAAGAGAATAGAGATGCATATAATCATGATATGTCGATTACCTAATCGAATCGATCTATAGTAGCATAAGCATAATTTAGGTGTGATGAATTGACGGATCGAAAACAGATTAAATATAAATAAATAAAATATTTAATAATTTATATTTACGCTATTAAAAAAGGGCTAACCAACATTCATTTATTCATGATTTCAGAAATAACCATGTGAGAGTATAAGTCAAAACCCAAGATATAAGTTTAGCTTTCAAAAATCAAGAACTCGTTAAAAATAACAAGCAAAATATCCATTTTTAGTGGATAATTTCATATTTTATCCATTTTAAATTTTCATTTATCTGACTCATATTTATGGATCGACTCAAATGATTAATTATTTTGTTTTTAAACCATTTTGTCACCCCTAACATTATTTCATTTAAAATTCATATTACGAAATTTGGTATAGTCTACTTTTATAATGGATGAAAGATTTAAAGGATCGTTTTGTAAGGAAAATGGGATAGACAGATATCTCACACTAGAATTTTTTTTTTATCTCATATTAGAAAAAAATAAATTATCCTACATTTGGTCGTCTGAATTTTTTTCTTAGAAATCTCTTAGGTTTTCCTTATTCCTCGTACCAAACGAGGCAACGAAACAACCTAAGATTTCGAAGATTTTTTTTTTAGTAGTATTACTTTATCTTTTTTATAAATGTAAGTTACAAGGTCAATGCAAACTCATAATATCCAGATTCACTGAACACTATGTTAAGAAGTAGCAACATCATGGGATGCATCACTAAAATTGAACAGGCATGTCAAGTGGAGAATGACCACCTTTTTATTCGTCCTTTGACTACAACCATTCATTGTTATTTTGGTAAAATAGAATAGTATATCAAAGAGTTTGAATGCCATTCAAATTAGGGTAACTTTGAAGAAAGTGATTCATATAATTTTAAAACATTGTGTATATTATAGTACTAATGTAATCTTTTTGCCTCTGTTTTGATCACTTGTTAATTTACTGGAAAATACCACGTCTTTTCCTTTAAAGCCATCTTTAGAAATAGTCCTAGCAAATGTACCAAGTAATTGTGAGTCATACTTGTGTCACCCTTGCTATGATTCAATTATTAACAATCTAATAATAGTACTATTAGATAAGACTAATGACTATGAAATTAGTGTTTTTTTTGTATAATTATATAGTGTCTGAGTTAATTTGTGTGTATTTCAAATTTTACGATGTATCTGTTGGCTATTACCTCATATCGTACATATATTAGATAATTTTATTCATCATAACTTGGATAACAACAACATATATCCAGTGTGGGGTCATGGGTAGGGGCGGAGCCAGCATATATTGTCAGGGGGTTCAACCGAAACTTCTTCGGCAGAAAATATTGCCATTTATACATAGTTAAAATTATTTTTTATGTATATACAGTAGATGTTGAACCCCCTTCGTTTAGTTTGTGTGTTTACTTCTTCAGATTTTGAACCCCCTTATTAAAAATTATAGCTCTGCCACTGGTCATGGAAAGGCTAAAGTGCACACAGACCTTACCAATATCTAATGTTATTTTGGAAAAACCCTTAGCTCCATCAAGACTTGGACAAATAAAAATTAAATTGACTACTAATATATTTACCTTTACTGAAATCTCATAATTATCTACCGTTCCGTTTACCACAAAGCCACACAACTTTATAAAATAATCTTATTAATAAGTATGTATGGTGAAATATCCATATATATATCATGTCTAAAGTCCATCCACCAATTTTTTTTATAATGTGCAAATTGGCAAAGATGCATGCATTTATATATGGGTGAATTAGCAGTAGCCGACTCTTGAAGAAACGAAGTAAAAGTCGGCGAACCCAATTCAGTCACAGTCACCCTTGGCAACTTTAAGTCTTCAATTACCTTACACACGCACGCCCACACACACATACGCGGCTGCTCTAGAAAGGCTTTTTTGTCATCTTTTCCCATAAGTTATTGCCAAATGGACCAACTCAATAGCTTTTAAACTTATAAAATTAATAACCGATGCTTGATAATTAGGTTGGGGATAGGTGAGGAAATTATCCCCTCTATTTAATTTTCATCCCCTATTTTAGTCAACTAAGCAATAAAGGAGGAAAAAAAATGAACTTTCCCATTGCATCTTTTTTTTTTTTAACCTGTCCACTTGTCACTTGTTAGTGTGAAACAAATTTACAAGAAAGTATAGATAAATACTATCTATTAGACGGAAAAGGTTCAATTACACTCACGTTTCACTTTTACTTGTTGTACTTACTAAAAAATTAATAATTGATATAATTATTTTATCAGTTTATCTTTGTTAATTGATGTTTAGTAGTATCAAATCTTGAAAAATGAATTAGAGAGTAAGCAATTTATATTAAGGGTAAAACTTGCAAAAAAAAAAAAAATTATTTTTTCTTGATAGGTTAAAAATGACAAGTAAAAATGAAAATCTATTTTTTTAAATAATGAACAAGTAAAAGTGAAAGGAGGAAATTTTATCACTAATGTGTAATAACTCACAATGCGAATTTAAATTTAGTTAAACTCAAATATAAATATCAAACAACGAATGAAAAAATAAAATAAAAACTCATAAATTATAAAATAAATATAAATTGCACTGGATAAATTTAATAGGACGACTTCTATTAAGAAACGAGTGAAGCGCGTTTCTTTCGGTGTACGTTTTGACACAGTCTATAGTCTTACTAGTCTTCAGTCTTAGCTCACTCAAAAAAAATCTCTCTTTCTAAGGTTCCTTCCTTTCCAAGCCCCACAAAAAATTTAGACATTTAGACTTCACTTCCACTTGCCACTTACTTTTTTCGAACGTGCTCCACTCCCTTTCCTTCTTTATTTTTCAATTCAATTACTTGGTTAACCATCTTACTACAACTACCTTCTTACTCTTTCCCACGCAACTTCCTTATTTCTCCTCTATATATTCCACAAACTCCTCTTCCACTCTCATTCACTTACTTCTCAAAGTTTCATAATATTCTTAACGCTCTCTCTAAACCGATAACTCTTGACGAATAATTCAATCAAATTGATATTGAGATGACCCTTGAAGCTTTGAATTCTCCAACAGGTACTTCAAATCCGCAGACGTTTCAATTTGAGAGCAAAGGCCAGCAGCAGCTTCGGTACCTTGAGAATTGGACTAAAGGGAAGAGATCTAAGAGGTCTCGGAGTATGGATCGCCAGCCGACTGAAGAGGAATATTTGGCGCTTTGTTTGATTATGCTTGCGCGTAGCGATGGCTCTGTTAATCAGGTACGATCTCTACCACCGCCGGTGCCAGTGATGAAAATCCACTCGCCGTCGGAGAAGATGTTGTATAAGTGTTCGGTTTGTGGTAAGGGATTTGGATCTTATCAAGCTTTAGGAGGACATAAAGCTAGTCACCGGAAACTCGTCGCCGGCGGAGATGATCAGTCAACTACCTCTACTACTACTAACGCTACCGGAACTACTAGCTCCGGTAACGGTAACGGTAGTGGAAGGACTCACGAGTGTTCGATTTGTCACAAGTGTTTTCCTACTGGACAAGCTTTGGGAGGACACAAAAGGTGTCACTACGACGGCGGTAACGGTAACGGCAACGCTAACAGTAGCGTTAGCGCTAGCGTCGGAGTTACGTCGTCGGAGGGCGTGGGGTCAACAATCAGCCACCGTGATTTTGACTTGAACATTCCGGCGTTGCCGGAATTCTGGCCTGGATTTGGTTCCGGCGAGGATGAGGTAGAGAGTCCACATCCGGCGAAGAAATCTCGGCTATCTCTACCTCCAAAATTTGAATTATTCCAACACTAATGCGACTTTGATTGCTAGGATTTACGAATTTTGTAGACAAATTATATGTTATTTTTTCTTTTCATTGTGGGTGGGATCAAAATTTTAAATTATATATGTATATAGGACCTAGCTAGTTATAGTGAAAATTCAATTGATTGATTTATTTTTCGTGGAATTTCTTTGTTCGCTTGCACTTTGGTTTCTCTAATAAAAACGTAATTATTTTTTTTTTAGCTACACAAACTACAATAATTTGTTAGTTTTGATCTCCGGATTAATTCAGATTTGTGCTGAGTAGGACTCTTTTAAAAAGAGAAGAGGTCCCTATTAAGAATTTTTCTTGAATTCAAAATTTCTGATTAAGAGGTGAATAACATCATCCCCTGCACCATATTCTTTCGTGATAGATGATATTATTTTTAACTTTATTTTTACAACTTGGATTTGAATTTTTTTGATCAACAATGAAAGAATATTGTGGAGTAGAGAAGTGATGGCGGTGAGAATATTTCAAACTCCCAATTGTGTACAAAAGGGTGGCCAGTCTATGTAAGTTAGTTGTTCACGCGTTTCGGTTCCATCTGCTTTCTTGGACTAGTTTTATCACCCACTCAAAATGGATCCAAACTACAAATGATTTTACTTTTCCAAATTGGAATATGGAATATTTTTGACCAAAAATTATATGGTGACTTAAATTTTCCAGAAAATGAGATTTATTTTGTAACATTATAAAGTTTTATCTTTTTTAAAGAGTTAACAAGTACAATAAAGTACTAAACAAAAATTAGCCATTTGATTGTTTAAATATTTTGTCTTGAATTATGTGGTCCATATAAAACATACCCACTAATTTTGTTTTATCCTTATAATTCTGGTGTTCATGTTGTTTTTACGCACTACGATCAGTAGTTTCACGTGATATATATCACCTCTTACCAATTATAAATATCAAATAACTCTGTCTACCTAAACTAATATTAAACCTCGTGATTCTCAACTCAGACTAAAGTTAGACGGCATACACACTAAATTTGTGCACACCTAAAGTTGGAGGACATAAATATCGGTTAAACCCAAATCGAATGACACATTGACCATAATGTTCAAGTCGGCTTTCGTATAACTCAACTAGTTTCACGTGATACCTGTAACCTACAACAGATCTCAAATAACTCTATTCATTTAAACTAACCTTAATTTTTCCGATCTCGTGATTCTCAAGCTAGGACACATTCTTGAGTGCATGCCCACTAAAATTAGGAAAAGAAAAGGGGAAGGTAACACTTATGTACTACTGCTAATTAAGTACATTTTAATATGATTATTGATTAGCTTTTAAAATAGTAGTTAGCAACAGGAACAGGTGACAGGTGTTGAGAGGGAAAGAATGAAATAATAATAATTAATGAAATGAATAATATAGGGTCATGGATAAGCACAAGCACGTTGTATGTGGTGTATATATGATTAGGATGACAAATATGCCTGCCGACCTTTGCTTTTAATCCACTACCTAATTAACCATTAAGCAGTTTGTTTAATGGTGGTTAAAAACCAGCTTGTATATCATCCCTACACACAGTTTTTTACTATTTTCATTCCATATTCGTTATTCGATATTTTCAATTGATCCGTAAGGTAGGTTTAAAGATGTAGAAACATTTTTTGTTAAAGTCGTACAACATCAACATATTTTCTTTTGTTTGACTAAGTTTTGTAGTAGCTATTTTCTAGCTCTAGTTGTCACTTTGTTATTTAATTAGTTCCTGATATTTTTCTAGTTGTAGTTAGTGCAGATCTCTTTTCCTAGAGTTTAGGGCAAGTAGTTTAGTGGTATTATGATTCCACAAATTCTGTAAGCCTATATTAGGCCACTGAACGTATTAAATAATATATCAAGCAACTTTTCTCTGCAAACTAATTTTCAGTTTCTGTTTCTTCCTTTCTTTTCCTGTTATTTTTGCGTTGATTACTGAGCTTTCTTATCGTGTTAAGTTCGACATTTGGTATCAAAGCCAGCACAATGAATGACCTTCAAGTAGTTGGCGGAATCAAAAAGCTCAATAATCAGAATTATAATACATGGGAAACATGTATAATGTCCTATATGCAAGGTCAAAATCTCTGGAAAGTTGTCAACAGAAGCGAAGTTGCACAACCGGAGGCAGAGGATGCAAATGGAACGTTGCGTAAGTGGAAGATAAAAGCAGGCAAAACAATGTTTGCGCTGAAAACAACAATCGATGAGGATGTGTTGGAGCATGTTCGTGATGCTAAATCACTAAAGGAAGCTTGGGACATACTTGCTGCATTTTTCTCAAAGAAGAATGATGCAAGGCTGCAACTCTTGGAGAACGAGTTGTTATCGTCTAATCAACGTGATTTAACGATTGCCTAATACTTCCATAGAGTCAAAAAGATATGCCGTGAAATTTCAGATTTGGATCCTACAGCGCCAATTGGAGAAACCAGGGTAAAACAAATTATTATTCATGGTTTGAGACCTGAATTCAGAGGATTTGTTACTGCTGGACAAGGATGGCCAACACAACCATCACTTGTTGAATTTGAAAATCTGCTAGCTGGTCAAGAAGCCATGGCAAAGCAAATGGCAGGACTCTCGGTGAAGAATGAGAAAGAAGCCATCTACACCAACAAAAGTAGGAACATCAAGCTGCTGGTGGGTCTAAGAAGAAAAGTTTTCAGAGAGATGAAAATTTTCGCTCAATGGGAGTTCCGAAGAATCAAAAGAACGATAAAAGATTCGAAGGGAAGTGTTACAATTGTGGGAAGAAGGGTCATATGGAAAAGGACTGTTGGTTCAAGAAACAGCCCGTGGAAAGTAACGCTGCTACCTCAAATCCAAACGAGAATAGTGAAGATGTTTGGGATGCTGAAGCCTTTTTTGCTATTGAAGATGGGGATTTAGCACTTACAACGACAATATCTAAATCAATTGATCATGAGAATGACTGGATCGTTGATTCGAGTTGTGCAAATCATATGACAAGTGATAAGCAAAAATTGCATAACCCGTCAGTGTACAAGGGTAGTCGGGTTGTGGTGACAACCAACGATTCAAGATTACCGATAGCTCATATTGGTAAGACGATAGTTTCTCTTCAACATGGGGCCAACCAGATGTCACTTCAAAATGTCTATCATGTTCCCGGTATGAAGAAAAACTTGCTTTCAGTGTCACAATTAACAACATGTGGAAACTACATTCTATTTGGTCCTGATGATGTGAGGATATATCAGGATCTCAAGAACCTAGAAAATCCAATTATGAAAGGGAGGAGATTAGAATCAGTGTATGTGATGTCTGCAGAGTCTGCATACGTAGAGAAGACAAAAAGTAATGGGACTGCAGATTTGTGGCACATGAGATTGGCTCACGTGAGTTATTCCAAGCTAACTGCGATGATGAAGAAGTCAATGATCAAGGGTCTTCCCCAACTTGAAGTAAAAGCAGACGTTGTTTGTGCAGGATGCCAGTATGGTAAAGCTCACCTGTTGCCGTTTGAAGAATCCAAATTTAAAGCCGATGAACCACTACAATTAGTTCATTCGGATGTGTTTGGACCGGTAAAAATTTCATCAATTGGTGGAATGAAGTACATGGTGACCTTTATTGATGATTTCTCTTGGTATGTTTGGGTTTTCTTTATGAAAGAAAAATCAAATTCTTTTTCTAAGTTTAAAGAGTTTAGGAAAAATGTTGAGGGAGAAGTCGGCAAGAAAATTTATTGTTTAAGAACAGATAACAGAGAGGAATACAACTCAGTTGAGTTCTCTCAATACCTAAGGGAATGCAGAATTCACCATCAATATATGTGTGCCTACACGCCACAACAAAATGGCATTGCAGAGAGGAAGAATAAGCATTTAGCAAAAATATGTCGCACTATGTTACATGCCAAGAATGTCCCAGGAAGATTTTGGGCAGAAGCAATGAGGACTGCATCATATGTCATCAACAGGCTTCCTCAACAAAGGTTAGGTTTTCTTTCACCTTTTGAGAAGTTGTGGAATATGAAAGCTAATGTCAGTTATTTGCGAGTATTTGGATGTTTATGCTATGTTTTTATACCTGATCAGTTACGTAGCAAATTGGACAAGAAAGTTGTTAAATGCATTTTTATAGGCTATGATAATCAAAGAAAATGGTGGATATGTAGTGACCCTACAACTGGAAGGTGTTATACATCACGACCTGTTGTATTTGATGAAACCTCTTTATGGTGGTCTGTGGAAAATGAGATATTACCGGACCAAACTGATCTGAGAAATAAGTTGCAAATTACTTATAGTCGATCAAGTGAAGACGCCAATGTTGAACAAGGCACAACTCATAATTTTGGGCAATCAATTGTTCACTAGCCAACATGTGAAGGCAGTGAAACAAATGAAGGAGAAGTACTAGCTGGTGAAACAAATGAAGGAGAAGTATCAGTTGTTCCACAATCTGAGACGAGAATGTCAGGGCGGATTCGGAGGAAAATCCCCAAATATGTCAATGCAGCAATAATAGAGGATGAGTCTGGAAAAGAACCTGAAAGCTTTGAAGAAGCATCCCAAAACTTAGCGTGGACTAGAGCAATGAAGAGGAGATCGCCGCACTAGAACAAAATCAAACTTGGGAACTTGTGCCAAAGCCAAAAGATGTGAAACCTAGATCATGTAGATGGATTTATAAAATAAAACGTCGCACAAATGGGTTGGTGGAGAGGCATAAAGATCGTTTGGTAGCTTGGGGATTTACTCAAGAATATGGTTTGGATTATGATGAAACTTTCAGTCCAGTGGCGAAGTTTACAACTGTACGAGTCTTACTTGCACTTGCTGCTAGCAAAGATTGAAATTTGTGGCAGATGGATGTTAAAAATGCATTTTTACATGGGGAGCTGGATCGGGAGATTTACATGGCTCAACCAATGGGTTTCCAAAATCAAGAGCACCCTGGATTTGTTTGTAAGCTGCGTAAGACGCTCTATGGATTAAAGCAATCGCCAAGGGCCTGGTACGGTAAAATTGCTAAATTTTTAACTCAAAGTGGTTATTTAATTACATATGCAGATTCAAGTTTGTTTGTCAAAGTCGATGGAGGGAAACTAGCTATAGTGCTAGTATATGTCGATGGTTTGATTGTAACTGGGGATAATGAAGAAGAAATCGTTCAAACGAAGGAAAATTTGTCTGTCCGATTTCATATGAAAGAACTTGGACAGCTTAATCATTTCTTGGTTTGGAGGTTGATCGTACTCGGGGAGGAATTTTCTTCATCAGCGAAAGTATTCCAGCGACTTGTTGAAGAAATTTGGAATGTTGGAGTACAAGCCAATTGGAACTCCAATTGAACCAAATGCCAAAATGTGTGCACACGAAGGAAAAGATTTAGAAGATGTGACAAATTATAGACAATTGGTAGGTAGTCTGATTTATTTAACTCAGACTCGACCCGATATTTCTTTTGGAGTTGGTGTGATGAGTCGCTACATGCACAATCCAAAGAAACACCATATGGAGGCTGCTCGACGAATGCTAAGATGTGTGAAAGCTACAATTGGTTATGGTCTTCTGTATAAAAGAAATGAAGAATGCAAGTTGGTTGGTTACTGCGACTCTGACTATGCAGGAGATCATGATACTCGTCGTTCTACTACTGGGTTTGTGTTCAAGCTTGGAGCTGGAGTAGTTTCTTGGTGCAGCAAAAGGCAGCCAACGGTGTCGTTGTCAACAACAGAAGCTGAGTATCGGGCAGCAGCAGTTGCAGCTCAAGAAAGTAAATGACTTATGTTGCTGATGAAGGATTTAAAGCAACCAGTTGGCTATGCAGTTCCCTTGTACTGTGACAATCAGTCGGCAATCAGTTTAGCTGAAAATCCATCTTTCATGCAAGGACTAAGCATGTGGAAATACATTACCACTTCATCAGAGAAAAAGTGTTACAAGGAGAGATCAACTTGGAGCATATTAAAACAGAACAACAAATTGCAGACTTGTTCACAAAAGGCTTATGTGTCAATAAGTTTGAAAGTTTTCATCAGATGCTAGACATTGCTAAGACTAGAGCTGATGTCGAGAGGAGGTGTTAAATTCGTATAACATCAACATATTTTCTTTTGTTTGACTAAGTCTTGCAGTAGCTATTTTCTAGCTGTTAGTTGTCACTTTGTTATTTAATTAGTTCCTGATATTTTTCTAGTTGTAGTTTAGTGCAGATCTTTTTTCCTAGAGTTTAGGGCAAGTAGTTTAGTGGTATTATGATTCCAAAAATTATGTAAGCCTATATTAGGCCACTGAACGTATTAAATAATATATCAAGCAACTTTTCTCTGCAAACTGGTTTTCAGTTTCTGTTTCTTCCTTTCTTTCCCTGTTATTTCTGCGTTGATTATTGAGCTTTCTTATCGTGTTAAGTTCGACACTTTTTACTAAGATTTTGCTCAAATAAGACCAAATTTTTTTTAAGTAAGGATATATAATCACCTAGTAGGCTATAAGGCTATTTCTTTCGTTCCATATTAGTTGATCAGTTTCCTTTTTATACGCATACTAAGAAATCATAAATAAGAAGATAATTTTATTAATTTATCCCCTTAAAAAACTTTTTGAGAATTATGCAAATAAATGTAAATACTTTTAAAAAGAATTAACATAAATATATATTTTTTTAAATGATCAACTAATATGAGATAGATTTTTCTGTTTTGTTCAAATAGATTTTGTATGATTTCTTTTATTTAAATTCACAACTTGCTCAATAAATACACTAAACTCTCGATTGGTTTTAAGACTGATTTCACAACTGCCACCAACTTTATCCAAAAACTCTCGTCATTCCATAAATTTCAAAAGTTTATGTTCAAAAAGATATTAAGATATGTTAAAATCACAAGTTCTAAGCAAAAAAAATTATTTAAATTTCATGTCTAATTAAAGTATACCAAAAGGTGAAATAGTGAATAATCAAGCTGTAATTAATTTCATGAGAATACATTTTTAAAACGTGGAATATTAGTACTTGCGTGATAAAGGGTAAATATACTATTTGCTTTTAGATTAAAACAAAGAACTCTATTTCCTTATTCTAAAATAATATAAAAATAGGTACATTTTTCTCACGTTTAACATTGTCAACGTGATACATGAATTTTTGAGAAAATATGCCTCAGATCCACGTTACAGTTTAATCGTCTTAAATTATGCAGATAATTATTCCAACTCACATGGACATGCTTAATATAGTATATAATAGGTGAGTTTTCAGGAATTCAGTAATTTTTTTTATCTCTATAATTATATTGAAAGATCTATTAATTAATAAATAAGTATTTTAAGCTAGGAACCTAGTAACAAGAAAATAATTGCTGGTGTATAGATTAACATTTTTGGGCATTTTCCCAATTAATTAGATATATTAATACACACTTAAGGTTCAAGCTCACAAAGTTTGATCAACAGCTGTGACAGTGATTTTGAGATGGTGTGAACAAGTTGTCCTACTGGCTTGGAATTTTTCATTAATGTTGACATTGTTTGAGCTATAATTAACTATATTTAATGATAGTTCAATGTATTAAAATTTGAACAAGTTACATGTATGAGTTCATGGTCAGCATATTAGAATGTGAAAATCCCAGTGGAATTTAAGGGTAATAACTATGTGTTGACCAAGAATTTGGAGGAGTTCAAATGTACAATTTTATATATGTGAGTTAGATTACCAACACTTTGTTTGGAGGGTTGTTGCTTACCTAATGCGTTTCGTAATATATGATATTGTATTATTTTGATAAATAGTGTATCATTTTTCTTATTAAATAAGTGTCACATCAATAATTTGATGGACAAAACTACAAGCAAAGTAGTGTAGCTATTATAAAAAAGACAGTGTAAAGGATAAAATAAGATTATTAGTATATAATAAAGAAAGACAAAATGAGAAGAAAAATAATAAAGAGGCGAACTGAGGATTAGAAGACTTCGAGTGCACCAATATTTCCTTAGCTCAAATATGAAATAGCACTCTAGCTGGATTCGAACTCAAGTCTCACGGGTGGATGCTCTAACTTGTACCGGCAACGCAATGGCACTACTATGCTCCACATGAGTGCACGGTTAATTATATTCTAATTTAGATAGCTATACATATATACACATGATTTTTTCAAAAGTTAACGTGTACGTGCACCCCTACCTAGAGGGGTGGGTCCGCCTCTGACGACACGATCAGTGGCGTAGCCACAGCCACCCCAGGGTGTCCAATTGGACACACTTCATCTAAAAATTACGTTGTATATATATGTCAAATTCTACAATTAAAGGATATATATTTAAAGTTGGACACCCTTGACAAAAGTTATTCCTTTGGCACAGTGGTAATGGATATCCATTTGATTGAAGGAGTTTCGGGTTCGAACTCCAAATAGCACAAAATTAGCCATTACATATGAATTAGATTTTTCATTATTACGTTACGATGAATTTCATAAAACGATTTAAACTAACAACACTCGGATAGTCATATGTAACAACCATCCGATTGACGATCATGGTAAAAATAGTTGACTTATAGAATAATAACACTCTTAACTTAATTTATCTGATTTATGCGTTATTGATTTTATTGAATTATGTAATTAAAAAACGAAAATGTAAAATTCTAGTGCATAAAGAACAAATATTACAATTTTGGCCAATTAACTAAATTTTGTTTTTCCATTTAAGAGATTGTTAGGTAGGTACTGAAGTCGGCATAGGCATAGGCACAGCCATTAGTGAGAACAAAATGCCCCGTCTTCTATGCCAACTGGATTAGTTGCCAAATGGCTGGCCATAATTTTAGTTATGATGGAACTTAAGAGCTTGATATTGGTGCTCATCATGTGGTGAGTTTTTCTCTCTGTAGATCATCCTTCTTGTTGATCTTTTTATTTTCAAAAAGATATCAGACGTTCGATATTTGTATTGGGATTTTGGCTAATCTAGATTTGTAATGCGTAAGATTCATATGAGGGTAAAGTATTTCCTAACTCAATTTTTTCTATTTTCAAAACTCGTATTCGAGATTTTAGTTAAGAGAGATGAAATTCTATTTATTCTATCATACCCCTCGTGTCGGAGATAATGAAATTACTTTAACTGTTTAAACAAAATGATAATACATCTATTATTGTTTTGATTGCCATTTTTTAATACATATTGTTAGAATGGGTTAGAGTGTCATATTTGTCTGAGAATGAACTGGTAGTCTACTTATATGAATTTTGACAATTCTATCCTCATGAGCTAGATTTTGATGTTGGATTAGGCCCCATATGCCATATCATTACATCGTATCAGAGTAAGGTTCATCACCATTTGGGCTCTCGGTCCACGTTAGAACTGAGCCTGAACGTGAAAGGAAATATTAGAATGGGTCAAAGTCTCACATTGATTGGGGAATGGATCGAACTAGTAGTCTACTTATATGAAGTTGGTTATCCTGCACCATGACCTAACTTCTAAGTTGAGTTAGGCTCAAATATCATATTTTTACGTCTATTTCATAGGTGTGGTGTGAGTTAATTTTTTTTTCTTTTTTATGCTATGCCTATAACATCTATAAGTTTGGGAATGTTTGTGAATTTTTAAAGGAGAAAGTCATGAACAACCACAAGGAATAATTTCATACAGAGCTAGTGAACCAAAAAGCAAACATGTCTATAAGAGGCCCTACCTTTAACAGATTCGTGGCTACCATCATTTAAAATTATCATAAGAAGGGAAGAATCTAGTAGTGTCTAAAAGAGTGAAGATGTTGGAGGGGTTGGCCACTAAAGACTGGCAAGGGAACATAACTTTTTGGGTTCATTTGACAAAATTCTATTGCCATTTAGAGATGGTTAGGTCGGCACAGCCATCACTAAAATAGTGATACGCGCTTAGAGAACCTACAAGATGGCCGGCCGAGATGTGATGGCTCGAGTTTGAGTTTTGAATATGAAAAAATTCTTAGTAAAGAGTGTTTTCTCTCAAATGAAGTCTTATACAACGCAAATCTAAATTAGTCAAACTTCAATTTGCTCTATAAATTACAATAATTAACACTCAATCCAAAATCCAAATTTATTTTAAACAAACTCAAATTTAAATTATAAATTACATTAAGCTTACTAATTTGACAAAATAGCAATAAATCTGACAAACTCATTTTAACATCTTTAAGCTTTTCTCAAAAACCTTTAATGATCTCACTGCCTAGTTCCTTCTTATAATGAACTAAAACACATCGTTGCTATTGCTTTTTAATTTTATTTTATTTTTAAATTTTAAATTTTATAATAAGATCCCTTATGTAGTGTGTGATAATAATAGCTACTCTATTGGAGATGCGAAAACATACTTTTGCTTGATGTTTGTTAATTTTTACTATCAAATTGTTTCCGTCCTAAAATACTCTGTCATATTTTATTTTTTAAGCATCAAATTACATAATTTTTTATTAATATTTCAAAATGTATATTTCAACATATTGGTAAAAGAAGAATTTCAACTTATAAAACTTTTTATATAGTTTTTAAATATATAAACTGTAATTATAAAATATTAGACTAAGTTAATTTAGTTTAGCACCAAAACTTAGTTAAATTGACTCTTGAAAAGTACTAATATGAGACGGAAGAAGTAGTAAATAATTTGAGAACATTGAATATAACTTAAATGACAAGGTGATAAGTGATAACTAACCATGAGTGCAAATTGCAATTAATCCCAAGATGGTTCCAATTGTGAGATTATAAGTTATTGGGCTTTTAGGATATCCATCCGTCCAAAGCTGTCGCTTCTACATCATTTCGTTATAATTGGGCTTAATATTTTGGGTAAGGCCTGTTCAAATTGTAAACAGTCGGTCCATCTATTATTCACCAAAAACAGTCATGAATTGACCTATCAAAGGAAAGTACTCAAGACTCGAGCCCAATGTTAACCCAACCCAACCCAACAAATCACTGAAGAATTGATCTGTCAAAGGAAAGTGCTCGGTTTTTTTCATCAAATGAGTTGATCTTTAATTTTGAGAAAAGAACACTTGTATTCCCAAAAGGGAAACTATTTACAAGCGGATATCCCGTTACTTTCATACCCACAGTCTTTAACTACTAATGCACGTGTACTTTGATATATACTCTGATGGTATCAAAGAGGAAGAAGCAATACTTCAATGAAAACACTACTCAGTTATTCCTTGATACCATTAGAGTATATTTATACTCTGATGGCATCAAGGAGGAATATGCAGTGTTTCAGTGAAAAGACTGCTTAATTACTGCTTGATACCATCTAGAGTATATATATATACTCTGATGGTATCAAGGATGAATAAGCATTGGTTCAGTGAATAAAACAAGGGGGCAGTTGGGTAAATAGTTTGAATCGTGAATTCAATCAGAATAAATAGTTTGAATTGATCCAATTTGGATAAATACTTTACCTAATTTTGCTCTTTAAATGGGAAATTTCTATTTTTTTGTTCTATGCAATTATAGTTAGTCATCTATCTTTTTGTTGTTGTATATTTTAGCTAACCTACTACAACTACTAACATAAACGGTGTAATCCCATAGTGGCATTTAGAGAGGGTATACTATAGGTAAATCATATTTCTATTCGGTGTAATTTCATAAGTGAGATTTAGGGAGGGTATACTATATGTAAATCTTACTCCTACCTTAAAAGTTAGAAGGTAGGGAGATTGCTTTCAATAGACTCTCTGTTCAAGGAAAAAAATATCAAAGCAAATCGAAAAAGAAAGAAAGTGAAGAAATCATGGCAAAATACTATGACAAAGCAATACAAGAGTCAAGAGACATACAATAGATAGTAACAAAAATAAAAAATAATACTAAAAAAGATACCATGATTACTAATATGAAAGGATAAGCGACATAAACGTGTTACTACCTAGCAGGCAAATAGTAACACTACTATTTGCACCATAAACTTCAAGAGGACCAAATATCTCTTCTCAAAAATGAAGTAAGCATTATGAGTTGTGATTGTCCTGTTCATAGTTGAAGTATGATAAAAGAGAACTATTCCAAGTCTCCTCAATTAGAAATAAAGGAATGGTGGAAGAAGGAAGCAGAATGAGCCTACCAACTTAGAAAACACATCCAAGTTGATGTATTGAGTGGAATAGAAAGTTGCACCAGTAGTAAAGTACAAACGAAAGGACAATAGGATGACTCAAATGTCATTTCATGATATAAAGTAAGAAAAGAAATTAAAAATAAATAAAGAATCCATTAATTTATAATCCAAATATCCAATTGTAGAGGTTGTAAATTGTGATGTTAAGTTGCGGAGACACGCAGCCGTTCGAAAACAAACTTTGGAACATGACACACAGGAAAAATAATAATCTACACGCTTCATATTCCTTTATTTTTGCTTTTCGAAAGTTAATTGATTTTAACTTTGAATTAATTCAATTGATCCTCAAAAATTGAAACGTGATAACTATTTTGGAATAGAGAAAATACTAATAACTTACTTGTACCTTAGCTATTACACTTGGTACTACTACCATCATCCTCCACTCCCTCTGTTTGAGTTGATTTTTTTTATGTTTGTGATCTAAAATAAGTTATAAATATTTATATTGATATAAATTATTTTATTGAGATTTTTAAAAAATTAATATAATATAATATAATATAATATAATATTTTAAAATAAATTATAAGGAAAGTTTATGACACATAAATCAAAGAATTATTCAATTTGTATTGTATTTGTATACTTATTAGAAGAAACTAGTACGCAATAAATCTAGTGGTATTTTACATAACAAAAAAAATCCTAAAACCTGCTTTTTGCTACAGCCTACAGAGAAAGGAAGGGCTCAGTAGTCTATCATTTCGAAAAATAATACTTTCTACGTTTTAAAGAGAATGACGGATTTTTCTATTTAGTCTGTTTAAAAAAATAATTTTTTTGACAATACGTTAATTTCAGTTTTTCACGTAGTATGTATAGAATCATAAGATTAAAAATATTTTGGTGCATTTGATATAACTTTAATTTAAGACTAAAAGATTGATTTTTTTTTAATTTTTGTAAATTCTGTATCAAATCAAATTACCTCATTCTTTTTTATACGGAAGAAGTATTGTTTACATATGATTAATTATACAATCTATACTCCTATGTTATATATATTTACTCTAATAGAAACTGAATTTCTTTTAACTTTTTTTTTTTTTTGTATTTACTTCTTTATTTTAATTTTAAAATCCCCACTCACTGTATTCTACTAGGACAGTAACCACACTTGCTTAACCATAGTTAGTTACTCTGTTTCTCTTTCACTTGTCTATATTATATCGCCTTCCTCATCATTTCTCTCAACCCATACACCCTAAAGCAGAAAAAACGTGAACTCCAGAAGAAGAAAAATGAGCTGCAATGGGTGCAGAGTATTACGAAGAAGATGCAGTGATAATTGTACCTTAAGGACTTGTTTGGATGGAATTGATGATCCTCAAGCACAGGGCAACGCTACTCTCTTCGTCTCCAAGTTTTTTGGCCGTAGCGATCTCATGTCCTTAATCGCCGCTGTTCCCCAAAATCGAAGACCTGGTACTGTTACCAAACACGCCTTACAACGAATTTCACCTTTTTTTATACTTAATTTGAGTTCTGGTTTCTGAATAATTGAAAATTATTACTATATACCTGGCTGATTTGAATTTTGATGAACTTTTCGTCACTGTAGCTTTGTTTAAATCGCTGTTGTTCGAAGCGTGCGGGAGGACGGTGAATCCGGTGACCGGTGCGGTAGGGCTTTTATCGACGGGAAACTGGCACGTGTGTCAAAAAGCGGTGCAGACGGTTCTCGCTGGTGGAAATCTACGGCCGGTTTTCGCCGGGATTTTAACTCCGCCTTACTTCGATGATTCCTTCCGTTGCGGCGGCGCGTGGGATATGCCAAACCAGTTCTCTAACAAATCCGAATCTACGTTCATAGACGGATTGGATCAAATCGAGGGAATGGAGTGGATCAGTTCGGAGAAGAAATGGAATACGTCGTCGTCTTTTGGTTCGGAGACTGAGTTATCGGATGTATCGCTGGGTTTGGATAGTGGATATGGATATGCAGAGGGTGTGAAAGGGGAAGAACCGAAACTTCTGAATCTCTTCGTTTGAATTTTGTTGTTGAACTACAAAATTTATTGACATATAAGTAGAAATAAATGATAAATATTACTGTAGTAGTTTTCCAGTTGAGTTTGATATTTTGAGTTCAAACTCAGTTGGAAAATCGGAAACTGTAATGATCTAAACATGAGTTTTTGGAGTGTCAAACTGACCATCTTTTTTTGGCTGAATAAAACTATATATTATACTTATATGAATGAAATAAACAAGATTTGTACTTCATATTTCACAAGTAGTGTTTGTTTCATGTTATAGGATTGTGCAAATTAATTCCATTTTATACAATCAATTCCATATAAATTCCAAGTTTACATATAAAATTAATCCAGAGTTAGGTTAAAAGATCATTGAGTTATTTTTTTCCCCCTCCCTAAGGCTTTGTAGATTAAATTAATTCGATGCCAAGTTGGTACAAAGTATGTAGCAAATAATAATCAATGTGTGTTCAAGCTGATTTAAATATCATCGCCACTAAAACATCGTCCATATTCCAAGTAGTAACAATACTTTATGGACTTGCAATTTGTGTTCAAGCTGTAGTAACAATACTTTATGGAATTTTAAATGTGTGTTCAAGTTGACTCGAATATCATAATCATTAAAAATATCGTCCATATTCTAAGTAGTAATATCAGCTTTATTACTTATATATCATGAAGACTTCATGTGGAAGAAAAGAAGCTCTCGGCATTGATAGAAGTTGAGGACTTATTACACGTTTCCTTTTGGGCATAAAATTGTGATCAAACTAATGATCGAGATTTGACTATAAAAATTTCTTATTAAGTGCTTACATTGTTTTGGAACTTCAATTAAATCATTTACTACCCTTTTTGTATCACAATTTGAAAGAATTGCTAGAGTTATAAGGTTTATTCTAAGTGTATTGTTTAGATAAAAGATTAAGTTTTACCGTTTCACACTTAATCAGTTTTCTGTCTTTCACGGTTAAAGATGGAGGATTCAAATCTTATCACTAGCATAGTCCTATCCCCCGATGTAATAAAATAAATTATTCAAAATAATAAAAACTTAAAATCTCCCAAGTTGAACAAAGAGTGAACTACAATTGAGAATAATTAGACACATATCACAATCATGGATTTATTGAAAGATTAAGCATGAGTTGTCACAATAAAGAGGCAAACATAATATCTATGAGAACTATACAAATCTTATCACTCAAAACTCAACTTACATAAAAAAAAGAAGCTAAAGGGCTATACATTGAAGAAGGAAAGAATTCATAAGTGGAGAACATCAAATATCTATCAAATATTTAAAGCTCCATTAAAGAGACCAAACCTCTCATTACAACCAATAGTTAGTCAACATGCAAATGTATACATAAGGTTCATTTCTAGAAAAAATCTCAAATCCAAGGGATAAAAAGAAGAAAGTATTGTATTCTAATCTAATTCTACTCATTTGTTGTCAGATTCTTTTCCAATATTTTCATCCTCACAATATTTAGGAGGCACACTCCAATGTGCAAGTCGATGCAATTTCAAAAGTAATACCCCTTCCATTATAGGGTATGTGAAACACTTTTGTTTAGTTTAGAAAAAAATGACATATTTCCAAATTTAAAAATAATTAATTTTACATTTTTCATGTCATTCTTAATTAAAAAATGTTATGATATGTTTGTGGTTATATATTTCGAAAGTTTATAGTGACATAAATGCTATGATGTATTTTAGATCACACGTTTCAAAAAGTTTTTTTTTCTTCTTGAATTTCACGTTGATTCAAATTATCTCACATATATTAAACAAAATGAACTTATTGTTAACATGTGATCATATATCAATGCATATACAAAATAGTTTAATTTATATTCTTGTTCTACTTTATATGACACTATTTTCTTTATTAATTCATTCCAAAATAATGATAACTTGCTATATTAGTAACAATATAATATCAAACTTTTTATTTGACCTTTAATAATACGTTTTTATATGCACACAAAAATTGTCATAATTTTATGTTTAAAAAGTTTTTCTTTCTGAAATTCCACTACCAGTCAAATTAAGCTACATATATCAAATTAAAGGTAAAAGCAATTTTCCCCCCATCTTTTTTATTTTGTTCATCTGGGTATGTGACAATGCAACAACCTATGTAATACTATCACCAAAGAATCAGGTGCGGAGCTCCTCCTCTCTTAATTAAAGGTTTCAGGTTCGAATCTTATGTATGAAAAAATTCTTAGTAAGGAACAGTTCCTCATGAATGAGATCTTGCATTGCACAGCACGAATCTGAAATAGTCGAGCTTCAATACGGATATCGAATACGAAAATAATAATAAAAACACTATGTAATACTCTAATAATCAACAAACAATAATAATATATTTTGTATAATTTCATAAATTGAGTCTGTAAAGGTAACAAATACTCCCTCCGTCTCAATTTATGTGGCACTTTTCGAATCTCGAGATTTAAACAAGTCTATCTTTGACCGTAAATTTTTCATATATCTTTTAATTATTTTGAACTGTCAATTATAGTGACTTATAGTACTTTTTACATAGTTTACAAATATATAAATTTTATTTCAAAAAAATTGAATATTCCACGCGCAAATTTTTGGTCAAACTTAAATTGTTTGACTCTCGAAAAATAAAAAAGTGCTACATAAATTGAGATAGAGAAGTATCACAAATGACTTTAATCTTATATTTTTATATGTTTATAAGGTAGAGACGCTATTTCTGATTCACCGAGGAAAAAAAAAAATTGGAGGAGGGGGTGGGGTGGAGAGGCCTATTAAAAAGAGATGGGGAACACATCATCAAGGTTCCCACATTTTAGTTTGCCACCTTCATCAGTGGAAAACCACATCACTTTTTTGTATTCGAGACAAAAGCAGATTCGCTTAGCGTTTGCCTCTCGCCGCATCCCACCCAATATTTATTTCTTTTTCTATTCTCCACAAAATACTTAACCATGGTTAACATATGTGGTTAACTCCAGAATATATATTTTTTTCCCCCTCTTCCCAAATCATCCCATTATATAAAACTATAAACTCCCTCGTCCCAATTTACATGACACTTTTCAGATTTCAATATTCAAACAAGTCTATTTTTTACCGTAAATTTTTCATACATCTTTTAAATATTTTGAATTGTCAATTATTGTGACTTATAGTACTTTTTACGTAGTTTATAAATATATAAATTTCATTTCAAAAAATTTGAGGATTCCATGCATAATTTGCGGGTCAAACTTAAACTGTTTGACTTTCGAAAAATGAAAAGTATCACATAAATTGAGACATAGGGAGTATTTAAGAGACAAAATATAACTCTCAAATTAATATCAACACAATTAGGGATCAATAGGCAGAAGGAAGATTTTTTTTTTTGTTATACCGATTTTGTTGGTGCTTGAAATAATTTTATCTAGAGTCTTTTCTCTCTTTTTAAGTTTTCGATAAACAATATTTAGTTTTAGAAATAGTGACTAGTCTATTGAGATGTTTTCAGGTTTACAATTATTAGGCTCATCTAAGGTATATTTACGAAAATAGCAAAAACTTAAGAGTCAAGTTTAGAAAAAAAAAACTAGCTAAGCTTGTGTCACTTTCTTACATCAAGAAAAAGGGAGATCAAGAAGTATATATGGGGCCGATACACAATAATCAAATTAAATTATAGATCAAGATATCGGATCTTAAAAAGTGGAAGAAAAGAATGACATTTTTAATCGAAAAATTAATGTTTAGACCAATTGTGGTCTAGTGACTAGTAGGTAAAAAAAAAAAAATTGAAATCATTTCAAACTATTCCTATTAAATGATGTTTAGTATTAGGACTTGGAAAATAATTTTAAAAATAGATATCTAATGTTGAAGGTAGAACATGGGAAAAAAAGAGAAAATACATAAAAATATGAACTTGACAACAAAACTTACTTTAATACTTTAACTTTACGGGTAGTTAGTTACCCCCTAATCTTATTACAAGTGAATTTAATATCACCCGAATGACTAACGTGGCAAATTATAACAATACCAGCGCGTAAATAAAGAAAAATAAAATAAATGGGGCCCTTTTTCTTTTTTCTTTTCAGCCAATACAATTTTTTCCATTTCTTCTTCTTCTTCCTTAGGCCCATTACCCCAAACCCAACCCATTTTTTTTCTTCTGGATTCTTTCTTCTTCCTCACAGCCTCCACACCCTCTCCTCTTGTTCCTCTATTTCTTTCTTCGTACTATATCTCCGATTTTCTCCTTCTTCTAAATAGTTTATAATAAAAGAGAAAATTTCAAATCAAAATAGCAAATCTCTAAAAAAATTCAATCATGATTTGATTAATAAAGAATTAACAAAGTGTAAGAATCTTAAAAAATAATTAATCATCTAACTTTAAACTTTAGTAATTCTATACCTGGATATGCATTAGGAAGTTAAACAAGAAAATTAACAACAGATCTAAAAAAATTAAGCACACTGATTTTGCACAAATTTAAAAGCGCCATTGTTGATATAAGTTGATAGCTTCACTTAGCTGAAAAAAGAAAGTATGGTGATTGATGGAAGTAATAATAAATAATTACAAAGTAATGAAAAATAGGATGAATCGATCAGAAATTTTAGATGTTAAGAACTTGACCTAGATGAAATAATGAATAGGATGGGTGAATAGTGAAAATAAAATTTTAAAAAATGTGGGGAAGTAAAAATAAAGAAGAAGTATTTTTTTTCAATTATCTGGCGTGTCATCGATGTGGCATAGAGGTGGCGCGAGTGCGTTTCACCCATAAGTATGAAACTGGTATTGTATGTGTAAGGTGCTATTAAATTCACTTGAATTAAGTTTAGGGAGGTAAATAATTACCCGTAAAGTTAAAGTGCTAAAGTAAGTTTTGCTTCCAAGTTCGAAGGTGTTTTTATGTATTTTCCCAAAAAAAAAAAAATTGTCTTTCCTTGATATGTCAAAAGTGACAAGTAAAAATGAAAATCTATTTTAAAAATAAATGACAAGTAAAAGTAAATGGAAGGAGTAGTATAGTAAAAGTGAATAGAGGAATACAAACTAGAGTTCTAAAAAGCTAAGATCCAACATCCAAAGAGAAACAACTCAATCGTACCTTAAGATCTCTAAGCAATCCCTCGATAAAAAAAGAAAATGTATATTGCCTAGTTTTCGTAGATGAGACAAGTTGTCCCATAGAAAGTGGATTCTACTTCTTAACTTGAATGCCTTTACTTTAATGACCACTTATTGATAATACCATAACTTAAAGTAAACCATACACGTTTTAAGTGTTTACACTTGCAAAAAGATAGATCTAATCACTTGAATATTTCTAGCAAACATCATCAATTATGTTTGCACTCAAGAACATAACATCATAGTATTTTTTTTAAATAGTCCTAAAATAATAATTTAGTACTATCTTATCCCTGGTTTGGTTACTAATTTCAGAATAAATTATACTAAGATCACTAGTTAGAATCGCGGTAAGTTATCCTTGCCAAAGGGTGGAATAATAGAATCGGAATTAGTTATCCTAAGATAAAAACAATAAAAATGACAAGTCTCTCACGCGTGTTCAAAGAATTTCCATTTATTACATGGACGTATATTTATATATATATACACATGTGTAAAATGTTTCTGATGCTATAAACCAAAGATATAAGCTGCTATGAAACATTATAAAAGCAGCAATTTCCTACTCATGATGCATGCAAAATGCAATTGCAGCAGCATTCAACAAGCCTGAATCAAGTAACTCTAGCTACACAAATCATATTACCGTCACTTTGTTTGGTTAAGAAGAGCTCCCTTTTGATGTTAGCATTTCCGTTAAGCAGTCAAAACAAGATCAGCTTTACACTTCTGTTGTTGAGCAACAAACCGCGTCTTTTATTTGTAATAAATGTGTCTTCAGGCTACATTCCTTCACCTGTTTTACAACCTTTTGTCAGTTTACAACGATCTTTTGATATAAAGTATGATGTAGAAATGATGATTACTCGAATCATTTTCTTCAAAAGCTTTAGGTATAGAGGGAAATCCAGGGTTACCTGTAGAGCCGTCATTGATGACAAGATATCTCTACATTGATCAAGTAAAGCACGCTCGTTAGCCACTACATCTGCAAGCTCACATACCATAGAATCCACCTGCTCTACCTGTGCACGCATATAATTAACCATGTTAAAGAAATCCAAGTGGAAATGCACCGAGATACAAAAAGGAAATTTGGAATATTATCTGAAAAGACGAGTTGAGTACTAGGCATAGTTTGATAAGAATCATTGAGAAATAAACAGACAATAAGAGAAGTAGGTTCCAAGTTCAAGCACTAAGCCTTTTGCTTTACTGATCCAAAGCAAGAAAAATAAAAAGAAACTGCAAGCACTTGGGATGAAAAATTAAAAATCATTAGGATCTAGTTTTGATCCCAGATGTCAACAAGATGACATAAATATTACAACGGATACCTCATAAGGTCAAAGTTATGGGACAAGTAGTCATCCACAACCAGTTACTAATAATTTCACAGCAAAGACTTATCTGTTGAGACTGGGAGCAGCATTTTTGCAGCTTGGGAATGGATAAAAAGTTAGTTTTGGTAGTGTGAAGCCAGTTTATTTTAAAGTATCATTCTAGTTAGATTCCGGTATATCAACACTTAACTCACGTAAACAAATTTCAACGAACAAAAACAACAATATATGGTTGAAAACCCATTGTGATCACTCCTAAACTCGACGACAGAGATGTTCTATCTGAGAAAATACAGCTACAAAAATGGTGGGGAAAAGAGAGCAGATAGTTTTGAAGAAAGCTTAATGCAGGAATTAATCCCTGCTGATATCATCAACCATGAACAGAGAACAACGATATCATGCACCAGGGAGTCGTGCAGAAGAATTCCAGCAAAGAGAGGACAGAAAGATGATGCATAATATTTTAGCAATAGGAGAGGTGCAGTTGTGGGGAACAAACTTGAAGAAATGTATTGCAACAAATAGATCGAAGATACTCAATCAAATCGAGTTGCAGGACTAGGATGTTACTGCAGAAGTACTTGTTACTGGACTAGGCCATACAACCCTTGGGACAAAAACGAAGACAATTAAGAGGTTGAAGTTAGCATCTACCAAGGTGAGTAGTAGCTAACCGCCGCATTGATGCTAGAAACGTACTAGGTCGGTGAGAGTAATCAACTAAAACCTAAGATAATACCATTAAAAAGAAGTAGCAAGATGGCAAATAGAAACACTAGAGGCTCAACTACTGAGAAAGCACTTTGCAAGTGCCAATGATTTAAAAGGCTGTGGTGAGAGACTAGATTTTTATCTAATATGCCCGGGACAAGGGACATAACTCCCACGAATTTTGAATTTAATATATTTTAAATTATATAAAAAGAACTCCAACAAATTGTAGAAATTTTAAAAGGATTGCATCATCTAGTAGAATAATTGATGTACATATACAGAAAGCATACAAAAATTTGAGGAGAAATGCTAGTGTCTTTAGCAATATAGTTTCACAAACAGTAAATCTTTCTTATCAAAATACTAATTTTATTTCTTTGAAGTTTCGTTAGATTCTTCTTTTCTCCGGAAAATTTCTTTATATTATTTGAGGAAAAAATAAATTATAAGACCGCTTTAGGGTCATACTAGGCAAAATAGTCCATTGTCATCCATCAAGCTAAAATTGCAAGTGGGTCTTATCAACAAAGTATTTCATTCCAAATTTAAGTCCAATTTAATCAGCTCAAAAGATAACAATGGTATCTTCATTTTTTATCCATGGCACTTACTGATAAAAAATTACCTTCCTAATAAAGTTACTAGCCGCTAGCTTGCACTTAAATGGCCCTTTTTATTGACATTCACTCTCAGAATGTTTAAAGAGAATAAGGTTTCTCAAAGGCCTGAAGAAAGTCTATTGTTGCCATCTGCAATTGCTTCATACTCAGTTTTAGCTGCCTTTCTCCATAGTGAGTCAATATTTACCTTATTTTATCCATAGCACTTCCTCATAAAATTACCTTCCCAAAAAATCTACAAGCCTACACTTAGACAGCCCATATTGACTCTCGGAATGTTAAACTAGAAAAAAGAGTCTCTCAAAGGCCAGAAGGAAAGTGTGTATTTCCATCTCCAGTCGCTTCATACTTGGTTTTAATTGTCTTACTCCATAGCTAGTCAATATATACAACCAAGGTCCTCTGATGAGGACCTCTTTTCTTCAGTTTTGCTTCTATCTCTTCCTCGTCATCAATTTCCCTTCTTCCTTATTATTATCATCAACCCCTTATCTTTCACCCAGAATTCATCCCATCAGACATTATCAGACATTAAGGGTTAAGATTTTCAGATTTTAAACTGTTGGTTCTCAGTGTTAAAAGATTTTCGAGGTGCACTTGTGGCGTACACCCGAGCATTTGGGGGCATGCACCTCTCACACTGGTGTCAGAATGTTGTCAATACCTCGCCTTGGAACACTCCCAAAATGCCTTTCGCAGCAGTGGTAACTGGTAAGGGCCCGCTTTTTTATAAACAAGCTCTCGTTCTTCATCTAATGCATTTTTGCAATAGATAGAATACGTGATTATCGCGTGAAACAAAACACTTTCACATGTTGAAATAGATTCTCCAAGGCTTCCCTTTGGTGAGGGAATATTTACAGGATTATTAAGAATATTCCTTTTAAAAGTGGTGGTGTTCGAGTTAGCTGGCACACACCTTGACT
>JAJONR010005374.1:0-56948 GCA_029582245.1 Solanum etuberosum | reverse complement strand
TATATATATATATATATATATATATATATATATATATATATATATATATATATAAATGATCAAAATATTTGATTTTTTTTCAAGAATAACGAATTTAAAAGTATCTTTGTAAAGAAGAGGAGGAACGAACAATATGTGTGAAGAGCAAATTCAAATTTATTTATGAAAAGGTACTCTTGAGAATTAAATTAGAAAAAACAATTAAGCATGATTTTTTTTTTTAATTGGTTAAACTAAATTTTTTTATAAATTTAACAACCATAAGTTGAGGCAGTGACGTGACCATAATTTTTATTGAAAGGTTCAAAATGTGAAAAGCAAACACACAAAAAAGTCAAAAGTAGTTCAACATCTACTATATATATTATCTATAAACCATGTAAAAATATTGTGTTTGTATTTAATTTAAATGCTAAAAATTTCTATTAATTTCTTTTTGAAAATACAATAATATTAGGTATTAAGAAGATTAAAAGGACAAATAATAATTAACTTGCTTCATACTCACCTAATAAGTAGAATGAAGACTAGATTCTTATATTTCAATAATCTTGGACATCAATGGAAACAAATTTATTAAGTTTTTTGTGTTAACACAAATTTCAATAGTATAAATAGACATACAAAATAGATCTAGTTCAATACACAAAATTATCATGGAGGCACCTTTAGAAGCTGTTAGGGATAAAAAGACAGGTGTTGTGTTGTTCTACAAAAGATTTCATCCTCCTTTTAAGTCTGTTTCTCCTTCAATTGATTCTCCAAAAAACAGTTCTATTGATGTGTTGCCATCGAAGAACAAACATGTGATAGCTAATAATTTTCGAAATGCAGCGGCTGCTGAACAAGTGTCATTGGATTTTGGCGATAACTATGGATTAGAGCAGAATCTTCTACACTTGGAGGAAAAAGTGTCTTCTGCCAATAGTCGAAATCAAGAACAATCTAAGATGTTGGGCGAACTGGCAATTGCAACCGCCACACCAGAAATCCTTGAAGATATAAGGAGCTTAAGTCAAGATGTCTACAAGTTGTCTTCCACAGAGGATATGCTTAATCAGTTTGAGCATCAATCTTTTTTTTAAATTTGATTGGGGTAGCCAGGATCTAGAAATAATTGATTTAAGAATGACTTTTGTTTTAAATTTTTCATATGAATTCAAAGTTCTTTTCTTATATATAGTTAAATTTGGTTTTGTTTGGAATTTACATGAATGTTGTTGTATGAATATATAAATAATTGAACAAAAAACAATAATTATAAGGTTGATTGGAATCTAATTTTATATCACATTTTGTTATTATTACTAGCTAATTGCTTTTATTTTGAATCCGTTTATGAATGTACCACGCTCTACGACTAGCAATGAATTCGAACATTATTTTTATCTTCTATGACAAAACAATGCTACATTTAGATTATTTCATAAGTTAGTTGATATATATATATATATTCCTCGAGAATTTGGGATTCTAATTCTTACACAGATAGTTACTATTTTGGGGTGACTTTTAATCTTTAATTTTTATTCTTCTCTCATTCAATGAAAATTTACGGATCAAAATACCTTTAATTATGACCTAATTTTCCAAGATTTAACTTAGAGTTTTTTTTCTTCCTTTTTTGTCATATATTTTGTAGGAATTCAGTTATTCGACATAAATGTGTAGTATCTAATTCACTCGGCATAAGTTTAGAAAACTTTTATCTTGTGGGTTAAGAATTGAACGTATACCTCTAACGACATATGTGTTATAGTAATAAGTGGCATAACTTGTTATTCCTCGTAAGACATAACTTATTTTAGATTATGATACAAAAATATAACATAATGTCAAGGACAAAAAAGTTCTCTTCAATATCGAACATCAAGTGCTACGATTCGCTAGACGACTCATTAGGATTAACGATAATCAATTGGAGAGATGATAAAATGTCATCCCAAAATTGGGCATTTATGTGAATGACCCTCTAAATTCAAAGGTGCAAAGAAGATAATTAAGCTAGATTATACAAATTTAAAACTATATTTTTTATATTGATAAAAAAAAATCAACGAAATTTGAGTTATAGTATATCTGATAGTTTCAAAGAAGTTTAAGTTATGAGTAATGATGTATTAAATGATAATTCAACGAAATGTGTATTTGGCTAATTTATTTGAAAAAAGTTTTTGATAAGCATATTATGTTTGACTAATGTTTTCAAAAAATAATGACAAATATCAATGCACTTCTAATATTAAGATTATATTACAAAAATTAATTATTTTTAACATCCTTTTTTAAAAAATTAATTTATTTTTATTTTTATTAAATTAAATTTTACATATTCAAGTTTTCAATCAATGTTATACATAGATAAATAAAAAAAATTAATTAAATATTAATATAATATTAACACAATAATTAAAATATAATTAAAATTATCAAGCACATTAAATTTAAATATTATTCCACAAATTAAATCACCACATACAAAAATTCACCACAAAAATATATAAATATAAAATATATATTGATAAATATGCATATATGCAAGGATAGTTTGGTCTTAAAAAAATAATTCTGCTTTGCTTTTGCTTTTTTTTTATGAAGTAGAAACTTTTAGCTTCTCTCCAACAACAAAAAAATAAAAAAACGGTTCTGCTTCTAACCAAAAGCAATTTTATTGATAAATCAAACACCTTAATTTTTCTAAAAAAAATATTTTTGTCTCAAAATAAGTACTTTTGACACCCAACAATAATTCACTCTAAGTATGATGCATGGTGATAGTTACGTATAATTAATCCAACTTTGTATAATATATATATATATATATATATATATAAAAAAAAAAAAAAAACTTATTTACATACTTGTTTTGCTATACATTATTTTTCATTTTCCTAAATGACAAATCATGATGTATCAATCGTATAATAACTTATTTCACACATATATTTAATAAAAAGATATATAAATGGATGTGAACTGTGTGAACCATATTTTAATTCGTTTAACATTAATCATTTGTGGTCCTATAATATGTAATACTAGAGTCTTCCGAAAATCCTAAAATTGTTAACGTCAATTTGAACATGCGACAAAATTTTACGTACATATACATCGTTTTTATTCGGAAGAAATATATAGATAATTTTTGTGACTCGTCTTTGATTTTTATTTTGATAATCTTATTTCATTTTAACCCTTCGACTTTATTTTTGATATATCATTAAATACACAAAAAATATTATGAGGTGATTCATGAGCATAATGATTGGTTTAATTATGAAATGGTGAAAGCTAGGGAATCTATTTTCCCATTCGATGAAGTTCACAAAAAGACAATTAGATTGACACTCCTATTTATAAATGTAGCGTGGTTCTTCAGCTTTGGAAATTAAGGCATTGTTCGATCCACAAATTAAAGGATAAAATAGCAAAGTATGGATAATCAGAAAATTCAGATGAATGGAGGTGATGGCCCTAACAGCTATGCTAACAATTCTGAATACCAGGTGATGGCCCTAACGCGCCTGACTTGTGAGATTTTACTGGGTATATTGTTGTTGTTGTGTATATAATTACGCAATGACTCTGAATTTTGGATTTTTGATTTTTTTTTTTTTGTTGCTGCAGAAACAGTTGGTGGGATATTCAAAGAAAGTAATGGCCGAGTTGATTGAGCAAGAGCTTGATGTGGGAATAATAGACTCTGATTGTAGCCCATTTTGTGTAGCAGATTTTGGATGCTCTGTAGGGGGAAACACTTATCTTGCAGTTCAAAATATCATTGAAGCTGTGGAAACTAAGTATAAATCAAATGAACAAGACCAAGAGAACCCTCAATTGCAAGTACCAGAATTCCTTGTTTTCTTTAATGATTTAGTACAAAATGATTTCAATACTCTATTCAATTACATCCATGACAACAAACCCAACTACTTCACTACAGGAATCCCAGGTATATATATTCATGATTATGTTCTGTTACTATGTGCTGTTTCTCGTACTTCTATTACTTCCTTTTTTTAAGTCTACTTTGGACTATTTTCCCCCTTGAACTGAGGGTCTATTGGAAACAGTCTGCGTACACTCTTCTCTTCTGGTAATCAAACAACTGATAAATCTAGTATGTGTAGGTTCTTTCTATGGACGAGTATTTCCAAAGGCGTTCCTACACTTTGCCCACAGCTCGATGTCACTTCTGTATCTGTCAAGAATTCCAGAGGAAGTGTTAGACAGAAAGTCAGCAGCATGGAACAAAGGAAGAATTCATTACAGTTGCAATGGAGCAGCAAAAGAAGTAGAGGCAGCATATGCAAATCAGTTCAGAAAAGATATACAAGCCTTTTTGGATGCAAGGGCTCAAGAGCTTGTTCCTGGAGGATTAATGGCCATCATTACTCTTACTATTCTTGATGGAGTGCTTCCTTCTGACTCTGCCATGGCCATCAATTTCACCATTCTTGGATCTTGCCTACAGGATATGGCCAACATGGTAAGTAATTGATTCTCAGTTTTCACCTGTCTCCTCCACATGAACTTGAAATGTGAAATGATGTAACATCCAATGCAGGGCATTATATGTGAAGAAAAGTTGGATTCGTTCAACCTTCCATACTATTACACATCTCCAATGGAATTGGAAACACTGATAAAGACACATGGATGCTTTGATATTGTAAGGTTTGAGAAGCTGCCAACTCCCCTTAGACAAGTTGTAATTGATGCCCAAACTGCAATGTTATCTATGCGAGTAGTAACAGAGCAACTATTTCAGCACCACTTCGGGAAAGACATCACTGAGGAATTGTTTCAACGTTACGCAGAAAAATTAGACTCACATCCAGTTTTAAAAGATGATAAATATCGCATAGATGCCAGCTACTTTGTCTTTCTCAAGCGTAAAACCGAAACATCCAAACCAGGATCCTAGCTTGGTTCTTAAAACTTATCATGTGCTTCCAAACTTTGTTATTGTTCACCTGTTTGCAGAGTGTGATCTTGTTTTATGTGTGCATTTTAATTTTTTTCTGCATATGAATAAATAGTTCGAAAACAACGAGCTCAGTTAAACTCACAGGATATCCTTTGCTTCTCTGTATAATGAAGGAAGATAATCCCTTGTTGAATTGAAAATTTTATATGGTAATTCCCACTCTTCTGGAATTAAAAACAGAAAACTGATACACTGCCACAGGATGCTCATGACCAAACTGAGTATGTAATGATTGGAGAAACTGTGATAAAAAAGGACATGGAAACCATATATTGACTTGATTTTTCTACCAAAGCTCTGTTATTAAGTAAATTCCTGCAAATTTTGGGTTCGTACAATCCTAAACAGTTGGATCAAATGCTACAGGTTTCAGACTTCGTACATTAGATTATAGATGTTTCAAGAGCATTATTCAGCAGGTGGAAAGGTAAACACAAATTGATCCATTGTATTGAAGAGAAACACGAAAAGAAGCAATGACCTTCTGACATCCTGTAACTCATTTCAATCAACTTAGCTAGAAAACTACAAGGAGAAGAGAAGAAAATCAATACTTAGTGTAGACTAACTTATAAGAACTAAAAGGCCGTTTGAGCATCTCCAGTCTCTCTGCTATTTAATGAGCTATCTATCCATATAGGAAAAACAAACAAACAGAAACAAGAAATTGCAGCTAAATAATCAACTAGCTGACTCCTTTGCTATCTTCTCAGCCTTAGCAATGACTTCTTCTATACCCCCAACCAGGTAAAACGATTGCTCTGATAGGTCATCATATTTACCGTCCAGGACACCCTGCTCAGAATGAAAATCCAAATGAAAATGAAATTTAAAACTATATACAGAAAGAATTTCTGCTCAATGAAGATGAACAGATGAGGTGAGCGGTGACTCAGTAAGAAAGTAGCTCCTGGTTACCTGAAAACTTTGGATGCTCTCTTTCAACTCTACATACTTTCCAGGGGCACCAGTAAATACTTCTGCAACATGGAAAGGCTGACTCAAGAACCTCTGAATTTTACGGGCACGAGCAACAGTTAATTTGTCATCTTCACTCAATTCATCCATTCCCAGAATGGCAATAATATCCTGGAGATTCTTGTAGTTCTGGAGAACCTTTTGTACACCTCGTGCAGTGTTGTAATGATCTTCCCCTAGGATATGAGGAGAAAGCATACGAGACGTAGAATCTAAAGGATCCACAGCAGGATAAATACCAAGCTCAGAAATCTGCATAGGGAGAAAAGAAATGTTGCAAGTAAAAATAGGGTGAGAAGTGTTCCTCTGAAACATAATTGCCAATATAAGAAATTAACCTGCCGAGACAACACAGTTGTAGCATCAAGGTGAGCAAAGGTGGTAGCAGGGGCTGGATCAGTCAAGTCATCAGCAGGCACATAGATAGCTTGGACTGATGTGATAGACCCCTTCTTGGTTGTAGTAATCCTCTCTTGAAGCCCTCCAAGATCTGTAGCTAAAGTTGGCTGGTAACCGACCGCAGAGGGAATACGACCAAGCAAAGCAGACACCTCAGAGTTGGCCTAGAGCAGTCCCAGAGAAAGAGGTAGAGAATCAAAAATCATTTCACCAAGTTTAAGCAATTGAAAAAGTAAAATATACTAGTTAAGGTATTTGAAAAGATAGCTCACTTGAGTGAAGCGAAAAATATTATCGATGAAAAGGAGCACATCTTGCCCTTCAGCATCTCGGAAGTGTTCGGCAACTGTCAGTCCAGTGAGCCCAACGCGAGCACGAGCACCAGGAGGTTCATTCATTTGACCATATACCAAAGCACATTTGCTTTCACCCTGCAGATAAATATATGTGTAAAATCAGCCAATTGCAAGAGATGTCTAATTATATATTGAAAAGCAAATGTTCTCTACAGAGACCTGCTTTTCGCCAAGCTTAATAACACCACTCTCAATCATTTCTCTGTACAAATCATTACCCTCCCGAGTACGTTCACCAACACCAGCAAACACTGAGAAACCACCTGAGGACGAGAAGAGAATATAAAATTAGATTAACTTAAAGAAAAATAATACATGAAGATTCTTTTTTACTCCTAGTGCAACAAGTAACAAACCATGAGCCTTTGCAACATTGTTAATAAGCTCCATAATAAGCACTGTCTTTCCAACACCTGCACCACCAAAAAGTCCAATCTTTCCACCTCTTTGATATGGAGCAAGTAGATCTACCACCTGTCATCAAAAGCAGCTAAATCATACTACCAGAGACAGTAGACAACACCATGATTTATGCATTCAGAATGATTTGTATATCGTCTTCCAACAGCATTTAGTAAATTGTACATGCTATTCAAATATTTGCTATTCCTGTTTTGCTTCCACCAAAACTATAGAGACGAGGACAGATGACTTGAAGCAGTAAGATTGCGATGTGTTCAGCTCCTAATACACGAATAAGTATCACATACCTTGATTCCAGTCACAAGGATCTGTTGTTCTGTTGCTTGCTCAACAAAAGATGGAGCTTCACGGTGAATTGGGAGATAATGTTCCGTTTCTGTAGATCCACAGCATCTCAATAAAGCAAATATTAAAAAAGTAAAGGCTCATCCAAATCAAGTTGAAAATGAAATTGGAGAAAGCAAAGCTACATATTACATAATTAGTGCCAATTAACAGGAAAACAAATGATTTTAGCTAATGGACAGATTCTTACTTAGATCACCCCTTTCATCAATGGGCTCTCCAATGACATTTATAATACGACCAAGTGTAGCCCTGCCAACAGGCACCTGCCATTTTATAACCAAGATTAGAACTTAGACGGACTATGAGCCCGCCAAACTAGCAACTATGAATTCTGAAATCAAATAAACACGATGTGGAAAAGAAAGAAATCGGAAAATTACAGTATTTATATATATAAGATCAATTTTCTTTTCTTATGTATATGCAGTAGATAATGAATCCACTTGATTTCTTCCTGAGTTCACATCTTTACATTTTGAACCCCTTGATAAAAATCCTGATTGCGCACTAAAAGCAGCATGTAAACAGAATGCAATGTCAAGCTTACTCTAATAGGGGAGCCAGTATTGAGGACTCTTTGACCACGCACAAGCCCTTCAGTTCCATCCATAGCAATAGTCCTAACCATATTTTCTCCCATATGTTGAGCAACTTCAAGCACCACCCTAATATCATGATCCAACACCTCTAAAGCCGTCAAAATCGGCGGCAGTCCTTCCTCAAACCGAACATCCACAACAGCGCCGATCACCTGACATACGCTCCCAAGTGCACCGGCGCCGGTATACTCATCGGTGATCTTGCCGCCGATTTCCTTAATCGTCGTCGGTTTCTTCTGAGGCGCCGGCGTTTCCTTCGCGGCCGCAGCGGTAGCATATTTCACGGCGCGGTGGAGAAGGTGGCCTGCAGGGGAGGAGCGATGAATAGAACTTGTGAGTGAGGATTTAGTTGAAGAGTGACGTATGGATGAGCGGAGCATGGAGGAGAAGAACCTTCGAGAAGCCATGGTTGTGGAAATGCGAGTGACACACCAGTGAGATTACAGGTGAATTCACATTTGTATGGGTAAAAGAGAGTTCAGTTTGAAGAGGAACGATTTATTCTGCGTCCGACGAGTTCAAACAATGTTGAAGCACCACGTGTTCGTACAATGAAGAGATTTAAAGGGACGGATAAAAGCATTTCAATTTAATTTGTTAAATTGCACATTTTATCTTCTAATTAGACTTACTTTCAAATTTTGGGATTCAAATAAATTTATTTTATATTATCAATTTTTACGACTTATAGTACTTTTACTTAATTTATAACTATATAAATTTCATTTCAAAATATTTAAAGATTTCATGCGTAAATTCTTAATCAAATTTAAATTGTTTGACTTCCAAAAAAAGAAAAAATATCATATAAATTAAAACTAAGTGAGTATGATTTTAAAAAAAATTCAATCTAAACATCATCATATTTTTAACATATACTTAAGCTCTCTACTGATTTCTTTTGTTCCGAATGTATTACTTCTTGTATATTTGTGTTAGTTATGGATAATTAAGTTGCTTTAGGTTGAACATTTTTACTATTCTATAGTTTTGTTGTATTTGTTTTCTTTATTGTAAAATAATGGTAATTTTGAGTTGTTTATTAATATTAAGTTAGTTTTGTGACATATGTCATATGATGATTAAATTATTATCAAGGGAAAATAGTTTGATATACCCCTCAACTTTGTCAATCGGAGCTGATATGTTCCTCGTTATGAAAATGACTCATATATATATCTTTATCGTTATATAGATGACTCACATATACCTACCGTTACAAAATAAGCCCACATATACTCTTCATTTAACGGAAGTAAAAAAAATAGTTTTAAATTTATATTTTTGACTTTTAATTTAAAAAAATTAATTTAGCAAAGTTCAAGGTATATTTTAATCATTTTCATACATAAATTATTTTTTAACTTCTTTGATTATCATTATTTGAGTTTCTTATTCTTATTTTATTTTTTTCCTTCATTCCTTAGTGTAAAGAAAAAAAAAATTAAAATCAATTTATTATGGCTATATTATAATTTAAAACTATTTTTCGACTATATTGTTACTTTAGTTTTTGTACTTTTTAAAAAAATTGGGTCATCTATAATAAAATTTAGAAGAAAATTAGTGAAACATAAATAAATTTGACCATCAAAATAATAAATTTAAATTAGTCATTGAAACAAAAAAAAATATGTGTGAGAAGGATTAAATATACCCATATAGGATTATATTTTTTTTAAAAAAATATTTTTTTCATTTCCATTAGAGGAAAAAGGTATATGTGAGCCATTTGTATAACAATAAATATATATATTAACTACTTTTATAACGAGGGGTATGTCAGCTCTAAATGACAAAATTAAGAGGTTTATCATGTCCTTTTCTCTATTATCAATAGTAAAAAATAGAGAAATTTTAAATAATATCTGATTTTTTCTCTACATTGACTCTCAATCTTCAAAGGTCAAAAAGATGCTACCTAAATCATAATATCCTAAAATTTATTGAATGGTGCAAAATCTAACAATTAATAATAAAATCATCTATAAGGAACAAAAACAAGAGATACTAAAAACAAAAATAAAATAAGATATGGAAAAGAAATGATAGTGAAGCTATGCGAGAATAGAACAATAATAACAATACAATGATCAATGAGTAATAATAATAGGATTAAAAAAAGGTAATACGTGAGTAATAATAACAATAATAATAAGAGAAATTAAATAAAGCTCAACTAACTTCTAATATTTTTAATTTTCATATATTATTATTTAAAATCATATCTTCAGTAAACGATAAATATATTTAATCTCCGCGACTCGCCCTAACTCTCCCTATATCCACCGTAGCCAACTTAGAGCAGCCTTAACGCGTCCGACGAAGCAAAATTCTTAACTAGTAGCGTGTCCCACAAGCCATTATAAAACTATCAGGGTTTTTCCCTTTTTCTTATTTCCCAAAGTTAGGGGAACAGAGCGCCAGTTTCCCCAAAGAAACCTTCTTCTCGCGCCATTCCAACCGCCTCGAAGTAGTAAAACTCGTTTCTATCATCCTCTGACTAGTCGTACAATTACCACTGTAACAATCGTTTTCGCCGGCGGCCATGTCCTCCGATGCCGGAACCCTAACCCTAGACTCAACCACTCTGTACATAACCGCTCTCAACTCCCTCTCCGACGAATCCTCATCAAATTCAATCCCATTATCCCTCCCTCTCCCCCCAATCCCTTCTTCAATCCTCCAACCAAAACTCATCCCAAGAACTCGTTTTATCATCGACGGTTTCAAATATGCCGCCGATTTCTCCGTTTCTTACTTCCTCTCCCATTTTCACTCCGATCACTATACTGGCCTGTCCTCTAATTGGTCTAAAGGTATCATATTCTGTTCCTCCACCACTGCTAACCTTCTCATCGAAGTTCTCAGTGTTCCCGCGCAATATGTAGTGTCTTTACCGCTCTCCGAAGCGGTTTTAATTGACGGTTCTGAAGTTTTTCTCATCGATGCCAATCATTGTCCTGGTGCTGTGCAGTTCTTATTTAAAGTTCCAGTTAATAATGGAAAATTTGAGCGGTACGTTCACACAGGTGATTTTCGTTATTGTGATGACATGAAATTAGAGCCTGTATTGAATGCATTTGTGGGTGCTGATGCTGTATTTTTGGATACAACTTATTGTCATCCGAAATTTATATTCCCTAGTCAACAGGAGTCAATTGATTATATAGTTGGAGTTATAGAAAAAAGTGGAGTTGAGAATGAGGGTTCATTGAAAAATATCTTGTTTCTTATTGCTACTTATGTTATTGGGAAAGAGAAGATTTTAATGGAGGTTTCACGGAGGTGTCAGATAAAGATCCACGTTGATGGCAGAAAAATGTCGGTTTTAGGAGTATTAGGTCATGGGGAGGATGGGGTGTTTACTACTGTTGAATCAGAAACTGATGTTCATGTTGTTGGGTGGAATGTATTGGGTGAGACTTGGCCATATTTCAGACCTAATTTTGAGAAAATGGATAAGATCATGAATGAGAAAGGATATTCCAAGGTAGTTGGTTTTGTCCCCACAGGTTGGACTTATGAAGTGAAGCGGAATAAGTTTTCAGTGAGAAAGAAAGATTCCTTTGAGATACATCTTGTTCCGTACAGTGAACATTCAAATTATGATGAGCTTAGAGAATATGTAAAGTTTTTGAAACCAAAGCATGTCATCCCAACAGTAGGTACAGATGTTGAGAAGCTGGATAGCAAACATGCAAATGCCATGCGGAAGCATTTTGCTGGCTTGGTTGATGAGATGGCCATCAAGCAAGAATTCTTAATGGGTTTTCATCGTTGTGTCCAAGGGAAGGAGGATGTAGATGCAAAAGGATCTGGTCTTGCTTTAGTTAGTATCACCGAGCAATAAAACACAAACGGATCTGCTCATACTTTAGTCAGTATCATCAAGCAAGAAAATGAGGATACTTCATCAGATTCTAAAATCTGCAATGCTGCTGATATGGATACTGTTATTCATTCCTCATTTCCTCAAGGAGAATCTGTGTCGCCAGGTTTAGAAAAAATAAGTGAAGCTGATATGGAGGAAATACTACAAGAACTTCAAGGCTGTTTGCCCACTTGGGTAACTGAAGGTCAGATGTTGGATTTACTTGGTATTTCGGATAAAAATGTTGTTGATGCAGTCTCATACTTTTATGAACATGAAACAGAATATCGTGAACAGGTCACTGTCAGTAATTCTGGTACCTCTTCTTTTGAGGCAAACTCAGCAAATGAGTCTGCATTGCCTTCCAAACCATGTCTTGGTAAAAGCCCGCAACAGGGTGAGACAACTGCATCAAGTAAAACTGTTAAACTACCCATCATGGACAGTTCCAGTAGCAAAAAAGTTTCTCCTGGTAAAAGGAAGAGAAGTACTGGAAACAAGTCCAGTTCCAGTAGCAAAAAAGTTTCTCCTGGTAAAAGGAAGAGAAGTACTGGAAACAAGTCATTTGAGAAAGCAAAAGGACATGCAAGTATGGAATCTGGTGGACCGAAGCAATGTACTATAACAAAGTTCTTCAGTAAAACGGTGCCTCTTTCTTTGCAGAATGGAAACAGTGAAGCTGATAGTAAAAATTTCCATGATGATAACTGCATGCCACCAAATGCCTCTATTGAGGCTTATAAAGAGGAAGCTGATCGGTTTATTCAGATTATGAATGGGGATGACTCATTGAGAAGTTATGCTACCACAGTACTAGCGAAGACTAAAGGAGACATAAGTATGGCACTTGATATTTATTTTTCAGAATACAAAAATGTAGGAGAGACTAATGGAGATGGGATTTCTAAAACAAACAAATTGTTGCAACCTCAGTGTGCTAAAGAGGTTTACCCTTCTTCCAAAGATGATAAATTACCCAAAATATTAGGAGATGATGATGCCGATTTGTCGTTGTGTGCTGTTCCCTTTGCTGATAATGCTGTAAATTATGTATCACTTCCCCATGAGAAATACTCTCCCGTGGAACATGGTTGGTGTCTTGTAATTACTATTAATTATATAATTTTTGGATATATTCCAGCAGTTCAACTTTTGTCACCAAGTAAAATTTGTTCACTAGTAATTTTTTTTTTCTTCCTTGTCTTTTCTTTCATTCTATTCTCCAGCTTGCTGGAGTAAGGGGCAGGCTGCTCCATACATACATCTTGCACGAACTTTTGAATTGGTAAAGGAAGAAAAAGGGAAGATAAAAGCAACATCAATGTTGTGCAATATGTTTCGGAGGTTTGTTGCTTATTTTTCTTTTTAATCTCTAGTCTGTTGTAGGTTTATGACTCAGTATATCATATTAAATCCACAGCAGCATGTTGACAAAATTATCCAGTATGGTATCATTATCTTTACTGTAGGTTACAAAATTGTCAGGTTATGGTGAGGGTTAATTGTTAGGGGTTTAAGCACGGAATGTTTTGATAGCTTCTGTTGTACCTTTGGTTTATTGGATTAAGACCGGCTTCTATTTGGGTTGAATAAGCATTTTTTAGAAAGCTTGGCCAAACACTAATTGCTGCTCAAAAGTGCTTTTTAAATTAATTGGCCAAACACAAACTGTTTCTCACCCAAAGTATTTTTTTTTGAAAAGAACTTCAAAAAAAAAGATACACTTTTCAAAGTAAGCTGATTTTAGAAGCTTGGCCAAACAAGTTTTATGTCTTTGCTGTCAAAGCAAATTTACATCTCAAAACCTAAAAGGAACATTGCTCTACTTTTTGTTTGGGATAAAAGGGGGGGTGTGGGGAGTAGAGACGGCAGGATGAATGCGGTTAAAATGGTAGTTTATGCATAATTTGTAGGTTCTGCCCCCTGCAGCACTCCTGCGGGAAACTAATACAATCTCTCATCTCTGGAGTCTTCTTTTTTGGGTGGGTGGGTGTGGATAAGACCTATCATTGTCCACCCTTTGATCCAGAAGAAAGTGTGTGGTTTCTTCTGAGAAAAATGAACCCTCTGAAGTTATTGAGCTGTTTCAGTTGATGAGTTGCTCTCATTTGCAGCTTGCTAGCCTTGTCGCCGGAGGATGTGCTTCCTGCAGTGTACTTGTGCACAAACAAGATAGCTCCTGACCATGAAAATATGGTTAGTTTAATTAATTGTCTATATGATTTTGCTTCTTGGTCACTGCTCGAGTTGTTGCAAAAACACTGATGCAATTTTCTTCTTACTATTTTTGTGCATCTATTATTTTGATTTTACTAGTGATGTCTAGGAGTATGTATTCATTGATAAGAAAAATGATATTTATTGATGTTTGTAGTACCAAATGGTTACTATCAAAGCTTCAAAGGTATCTTTAGAATACAGTCCTTCAAACATGTAACCAGTCCGTGAATTTCAGTGCTTCATCTAATTAACCCATCTGTAATTTCCTGTTACCTGAAAGGTATAAATACGTAAAATACTTAAGAACTTTTTCCTGAAAAGCACCTTACTCATTTGTCTCCAAGCTGTTAAATATACGACATGAATTATCTTCCTATAATTCTATTGGTTTGCCCTTAGCACACCCTATTTAAGCTTGTTTGGGAAGTGGTATTCGGGTCACACATTTAATGGATTCATGATGACCACCTTTGAAATAAAAAATTAAGAAATGCACAAGCTATTACTTTAGGTATATGCTATAAATTGGAATTTGGAAGTTACAAAGGGATGATTAGAAAATTATACCCAAAAAAAGATATAAAAACTAAGGTGGTTATTTTTTTTTTGACAAATCAAATAAAAATCATTAGTATTACACCAAGTTGGAGGAAGGGGAAAGGTGAGTGAGGGGGGCTAAGGAAACATGAGTTGGTATGTGGGGGATCCAATTAGTTGGATTTGCCCTTCTGAAGATAGCAGACAGCCTTTTGTTTTTATTTGCCTTGATTTTTCAGTAAATAATTCTCTGTTGGAGGGTAAAATTGTTATAAATGCATCTTGGGTAAGATCACTAGCATTTAACTGTCTTCGACATGGGTGGTGACGGTAGCCGAGGTCCTTCCAACAACAATAAACTAAAGGATGATGTACTGCATCTTTCACAGTAAAGAGAATTTCCATTTAGTTTCATGAACTGAATGGGAGCCTAGATAATTCACCCCAGTTAAAACAGAAAAAGGAATATATAGGTTTTGTCCTTTATACTGCTGTTCCCCTGACATCATCACATTATTTCTTGAAGAAGATCTTACTGCCATAGCTTTCTATCATATTGAAGATTGAAAAATAGTTGTTTACTTGAGAATTCATCAGCTAGAAAATAACCTACTATGAAAATGCAGCGCGTTTCATAATCTCACATCTCAATAGTAACTTCTTTGTTCTCCTGATAGAAAAAATAGTAACTTCCTTCTTTCTACAGTGGAAGAGGGCGGATTTATGTGTGAAATTAACAATCACATCAGTTGGTGTTATGCCCACATGTGCTTTCTTGCAATCTACAAATTTCTTATTTTTGTGATTAAATGCGTTGTATATCTGTGCATGAGCTTACCAATCAAAAAAATATCTGTGCATGATTTTATACATCATGTTGTTACTTCTGTCTTTTTTTAATTACTATTTCAATTTTCAGATCACTGTTTTGATTCTGATCTTATCATGATCCAGGAATTGAACATTGGGGGTAGTACTGTTGTAGCAGCACTAGAGGAGGCATGCGGGACAAAGAAATCAAAAGTACGAGAACTATACAACAGCCTCGGTGATCTTGGTAGGAGCATTTGTCATTTTAGGTTACTGGACAATTGGTAGCACACATTTTCATGTTTCTCCTTTCTTTGGTTGGTTTGGATGCTTCTATTACGGGGTTGAACCTTGTTGATCCTAATTTGTATTAGGTGATGTTGCTCAACTTTGCCGACAAACACAATCATTACTTGCTCCTCCAGTGGCACTTACAGTTAGGGGTGTATACTCTGCTCTTAGAAGGATAAGGTATGATTTTGACTCTTTTTTCTGGTTCAGACAGTTGTCATTGCTGATCTTTTGATGAGAATGTATAGTCTTTTAGTATTCAGGATAGGTTCTTTTTATTGGTTTGACTCCTAGACCAGAGCCTATTGCCCCAACCACATAATCTCTTTTGTTATGTTAGCGGAAAATCCTTAGAATTAGAAAGAGAGAAAAAGTACATGAAAAAAAATACAGAGCTAACCTCAGCAATGCACATCAACACTGCTAAAAGTACTCGACGGACTGTATTTCCTGCATCGTTTTCTTATCTTTTCTTTTTATGTCATGCGAATCCCTTTCTTGAATTTCAGACCATGCTATCCTTCTTTTATGGCAAGCTTCTATTAGTATGCTTTGGATTTTATCTTATTCAGGGGATGAAGTCTGTGTAAGATGAAAAAGAATAGAACATTAAAATATGTTATAAGTTTTAGAAGTAAATGGTTGCTATCCATGGTCATGGAACTCGTTATTTGGTTCTGATCATTGTCTTTGTGACTTCTTTTTCTTTGTTTCGGGACTGGGCTGCATATCAGTTGGACTACTTTTTTTTTTTTTTTACTTCAGATGTAAGATTGACTTCATATATTTGGAGGTATCCTCCACCTTTTGCTCTCTATTTTCTGTAAAGTACCTCATCAAGATTCTATTATATTGAGAGGAGATGCTATCCACTTACAAGCATATTTGCAATTTTAGTATTTTTATTTTACCTGCAAATGTACTACTAGGATAGTTTATCTTGAGCTATTGTATTGAAAAATACCGAATTTTATCAATTTACCTCAATAATATATGTTTACCCTACCTTTCTTGTCGTGCTGTAAGCTTGGTATGAAAACTTTAATTTCTATATGCAATCCATCAGCTTGCAAGCAGGTAGTGGGAGCGCCATCCGAAAGAAAAGCCTTATTGTCAATCTCATGTGTTCATGCAGAGAGAAGGAGATGAAGTTTCTTGTGAGAACTTTGGTAAGTTTACGGTTTCAGTTTTCAAGGAATGAAAATGTTTTCTTTGGTGTTGTAGGCCCATAAGTGTGTAATAGTAATACTGATAAGAGCACTTCCCGAAGTTTTATCAAATCCTGCAATATATCATATTTAAATGGCATAAGCTAGTAAAGGATAACTTTCTAGATCTTTTTTCCCCCTTGCTCCCCTCAACCAGTTCCGTCTAGTTTGTTTTTACTTTCCCTTGTTGGCAAACTTAACCTAATCCCTTGTTGGCAAACTTAACCTAATAGATTAGTATAATCACTGGAGTGTTGAGCTTTCAAGTCCAATATCTGTCCCAAATCCATGTTTAGTGCAGTAGTTTCTCTTCCCTCTTTCGCTGTTCAAGCATGGGTTATTTTAAATGCTTCTTTACATATCTACAGTTTAAAGTTTGCTTCCTTTATGCTCCCCATATAGCATCAGGTTATTGAAAAAGATTAAGCAACTTTAATGAAACTCTCTGCCATCCATAGTTCTTGATTGGTATCATTTCAGTATTGGCTTTAGGAGAGCATGTAGTTTTGTGGATTAAGCGTCCAGGTCTTTGGTCTAGTGGTAAAAGTGTAGATCATGATGTGTGGGTTAGGTGCACGTTATGAGTTCTCGAACCCTACCAAAAGCCTGTTATTTAAGTGGAGAAGGGTAGAATCTGGCTCATTATCCACCGGGGTTCGAACCTTGTGCCACTGGCTCTAGGAGAGTTCACGATCGTCAAAAAAAGAAAAAAGGTACAGTTTACATGATTTCAAACTAATGTTGAGTTAGCTACCCTTGGAGAACACTTTAAATCTAAATAACAACCTAAACAAGCTCCTTTTCTTGTTCTGCCACTTTCAAAGTTACATAATTTGTTGACTTGTTGTGGAAGATGATGTGTTGCAGATTCTTGCCTTTTTTCTGACCATTTCACCTTTATTTACCTTTTCTGTTGCAAGTTAGGTTCGGAATTTGCGCATTGGAGCCATGATGAGAACTGTTCTTCCTGCATTAGCTCAAGCTGTTGTGTTCAATTCTGCTCCTTATGAAGGACTGGTCGAAAACCTGAAAGATTGTCTGCAGGTTTATATTCTATTCCTCTGGAGGTGCCATCCTGTCAACAGTAATCTGTCTTTTATTTCATTTGTAAGGAAGCCCATTCTTCATGAATGTTTTCACCTTGGGTCCTGTGCTTATCCTTTGGTTGACTACACTTGAAGATGGTTCTCTTTCGAGGACATGAGTAAAAATTACTGACAGTTGATGTTTGGTTGACTTCTGATCTGCTCTATTATTAATGGGAAACTGTGTCTTGATTCTTTAATTTATATTCTACTGTCCATATCTTGTGCTTTTCCCTTTCGTTTCTAACTCATTAATTTTGCCTCAGTGGTTTGCCTACTAACGAGTAATTTTTCATTTCCTTGCTGTTAGCGACTTTCAGCAGAAGTAGTAGAAGCATATAACATCTTTCCCAGCTTGGTAAGATTCACTCATCATGTCTCTAATAGTTTACTGTCAAGAGTTAAGTGGTATTCTTTTCTTTTAAGTGTTTATGAACTTTTAAGTTGTAATATATGTTTCCAATTATTGTTGAAGTGGTTGACCATCTCATCTAATAGTTTAATTTGTTTGAGAGAGTACATTTCTATTTACTTTTAGATTGAAGTGTTACTTTTACTAAATTTTAAAAGTTAAATCTAAAAGTGTGCTCTCTCTAACCACTTATAAAATCCAGGTCTATTGAAAGTTGTTCTTTTTCTATCTTCAGTTGGGTTGCATGATTTTATTTTTGTTTTTGCGAAGTCCACGATAAGTTAGAAAAAGAACAACTTTCAAGTGAAGATAGAAGATACTCATGATACAGCTAATATCCCAGTCAGGCATAAGTTACAACAGAAATGTGTTTTTATTTCCACCAACGGGCGGTAAAGGCCTTGTTCGCACTAAGCAGTCACTATTTCTTCTAGTTTTCAGCTCTTTTAGTGCTCAGTTTTTATTACTCACCTGGCCAGCTCAACGTTGCTACCTTCTTCAGTGCTTCATGTTGGTCTCCTAAATCCTGTGCCACTCAATTTGTCTTCCAAATATTGAAAACAAATAACTATTATTTTCTGTCTTTCTACTTCGATAATGCTAAATGTGCTATTTTAAAATAATGAAGTGTTTCAATTCTCACTTATATCCTTCCCCAGGAGCCTATTAATATTAGAGTATTATTTGCCTGGACTATGTAATGATTGTTGTTTATGTTTAATTTATGTAGTCTCTGTTTCGATCAGGATGTACTTGTTCCTTCCTTGATGGAGAAGGGGATTAAGTTTTCTTCAAATACATTGTCAATGGCTCCAGGCATACCCATCAAACCAATGCTTGCAAAGTACATATATTATTGCGTATTTGTGTTTATTTCACTATTGCTCTACTGCACTTCATCCTGCTGTTTCTTCCCTGATGGAGCCATCTCTTACACTTTCTCAATTTTTGCTTGTGATAGGATTACTAATGGGGCCCCTCAAGTGATGAAGCTCTTTCAGAACAAAGCCTTTACATGTGAATACAAGTAACCGCTAACAAAACCTGTTATTTGCTCTTATTTTCTTGATTTTTTTTAAATCACTTCTAAATTTGAGTCCTTGGGCATGCTTGCTAATTGTTTCATTTGCTTGGTAATCCTTCGATGTAATGAAATGGACACTGTGGTGGAATGAAATTACCAATCTAGAGGAACTGCTGGGAACATAGGATCCCTGAATTGCAAAGCATCTCCTTCGGGATTTCAGCGGGTTGGGCTTGTTCTTAAGTAATTGTCATGAAGTATGTTCCTTTGTGGAACTTCTGCTTTGTTGGCATCACGTAACAACAGATCATATTATCTGTCTTCGAGAAATTGAGAGTACTAGAGCACCTACCTCCCCCCACCCAAAAAAAAAAAAAAGTAAAAGCAAAGAGAAGAGAGAACGAATTTTTTTTCCGAGTAGTAGAGCTTATATTCTTTTACCTTCTGGTAGTTAACTATGTTGATTGCGGGTAGGATGGGTTCATGATCATTTAAGAATTCTTTTTCCAAGTACAATTTTAGAAACTCTTTTATTTTTCTCTATTTCTTCAGTTCTGGTAAGACATTGTTAAAGAAGTTCGACTGTCTTCATAAACTTTAGGGGGAGTGGTTGTAGGGTTATTTGGAGTTCACATTCCTTTTGAGAAGTTCCTCAGTCATATCATTGAGGTAGTGGTTTCAAAGAGCTTAGTAATCTACTTCTTTATGTTTTATTATTTGATGTGGTGGGGTTCTCTTCTTATTTTATAGTCATTTTTTAAATCCAAACCTAATATTGTTATTCTTTCTCGTCGTGGTGCAAGGAGAGTGGTGATGGCTTCTTGTATCACGGTCCTCTATTTAGCAGCGTATTGTGTTTTATGAGTCAATTATGTTTAAAAAGCACAAAAGAGATGACGCTTTTTGGTGCTTTACCTTTTCTGTGCTTCCATTTTAAGTAAACATGTGTGTGCCTGAGTTATCACATGAAATTCTCGTTTAGTGGGTTATCACCCAAATTTGCAACAATCAACAACAACAACATACACAGTGTAATCCCACAAGTGGGATCTAGGGAGGGTGGTGTGTACGCAACCTTGATGAACAATTATGCATCAAAAAGATAGATGAATGTATTGACAGGCATCTAAAGAGAGAGATTCTTACATATGCTTTATCCATGTTGAACTACTTCTTTTTGAAGTTGAATGTTGGAATATAATCATATCTTCGAAGATCTCTATTTGCAGATATGATGGTCAGCGAGCTCAGATTCATAAATTATCTGATGGTTCAGTCCGTGTATTTTCAAGGAATGGGGATGAAACAACATCTAGATTTCCGGATTTGGTAAACATAATTACAGAATTGTGTGATTCCAGAGGAGCAACATTTATCTTGGATGCAGAGGTATTTCTTCAGAATTCCACTTTTAAGTAGAAAGGTTTGGGGCTATCGAAAACAGCCTCTCTCTACCTCCTAAGGTAGGGGTAAGGTTTGTGTACACACTACCCTCCGCATACTACACTTGTGGGATTACACCGGGTATGTTGTTGGAATTTTGTAAGTAGAAAGTTTTGGGGGTTGTCACATAGCCATGAAATTTTTGAAAAATAGGGATGCTATACAGATTATACAAGACAAGGTGGGAGTAGCCTCCGTGGTGGACAAAATGAGAGAAGCGAGACTGAGGTGGTCCCGGCATGTGAAGAGGAGATACATAGATGCACCAATGAAGAGGTGTGAGAGATCGGCTATAGCAGGTTATAAGAGAGGTAGAGGTATGTTGTAGAAGAACTGGGGGAGGTGATTAGACATGACATGACACATTTTCAGCTTACTAAGGACATGACCCTAGAATCCTAGCTAGGAAGGTATGGAGGTCGAGGATTAGGGTTGAAGAGTAATAGGTTGCTGGGTCTTGTCATACTTTTAGGTGGGAAAGGCAAGGTGTCAATCTCCTTTTTCATCTTCTCATTTTTAGTAGTATTAGTTAGTAGTCGTGTAGTATCTTATTCTTCAATTTTCATTACTACATGTTGCTTCATTTTCATTATGTATCTTGTTATTTTGTTGTCATTGTTTTTCTTTCAATCTTGCTTTGATTACACCTCTTTTGAGCCGAGGGTCTATCGGAAATAGCCTCTCTACCCCACAACGGTAGGGGTAAGGTTTGCGTACATCCTACCCTCTCCAGACTTCATTTGTGAGACTACACTGGGTATGTTGTTGTTGTAATTGCTATTAATGAGCTTTTGGTGTTTATGGAGTGATCTCCCTTTTTTTCCAGGTTGTTGCAATTGACAGACAAAATGGTCCAAAGCTCATGTCGTTCCAAGAACTATCTTCACGTGAGAGAGGGTCCAAAGATTCCATCATTGCGTTAGATAAAATTAAGGTCCTGTCAATATTCTCAATTAGGAATTTTCTAGCCTTCTGATGTCCCCAAAATTTGATTCATCATCAGGACATTGTGTATGGAAGGATGATGGCTTACCTTCCTTATCCATGACTGCAATAAACATAGCAGACTGGCTCCTCATTCTTTTGTATTTCACATCCTAAAGTAATAAGAAATTTCTTTATATGTTATGTTTATTATTAAATGGAGTAAGTATCTTATTGAACACTAAATCAGTTAAGTTTTTTCTGCAGTGCCTATGGTGCACTCTCCCTAAAAGATGTTTGCTCTGTAAAAATATTATCTTTGGTTTCTGACATCTCTTTCTTTTTTCATTCTTTATGCAGGTTGAGCTATGCATTTTTGTTTTCGATATCATGTTTGCAAACGGAGAACAGTAATTACTATAACCATTTCTCCAATTGTTTTTGGATCTCGTGCCTGCTATTACACATTGTCTATCCTTTACATTGCTACTGATACATGATATCTTTTTTTTTTTTGGTGTGGATAAATACTCACCAGTTTTGATCGATAAGAGAAACATCTTGTTAATGAGTTAGGGGCAGTTTGTTAATCTGGTTAAGCTTTGTAGATGGATTTACTCGGTGATGAGTCACAAATGTATGTGATGTGAACAGAAGGTCTATAACTAATCAAACATTTAAGGTCTTACTGAAGCATTGCACCATATTTTTACTGGAAATCCTAGGAATCATCAATCATTTACTTTGTGACTAACTAGCAATAGTGATTCTCGTCGCCTCTCTATCCGAGTGAAATCAGGGAAAACATGTGCTAAGAGCTACTAGTTTATCAATAACTCTAAACCAAAAAGCCAATTTGTTTATGGTATTACTTGCTGCATATGAAGAAATATAATGGACTAAAATTTATCCAGTGCAAGGATGTGCCAATGCCCTTTAGTTGTTTTTCGTTTTTTTTTTTTTGGTGAGGAAAGATAACCCTGAAAATGTTATCTTATTTCATTAAGAAGTCCTTAATATTGGACAATAAGACTTCCAGGTTACACAACTCAGGGAGCTCTAACATTTCTAGAAATAGATGGAGTTAAATGCAATCCTAAAGAAAAATGATATACCAAAAGATTATTGGAAAGGGTAGAGAATATGTGAAGCTAGTAGAAATGAAAATATACTGCCTCTATCTGATTTATAGGGCTCTTTGCATCTTCGGGCTTGGAGTTGGCAGTCTTCTTTAAGAGATTTTTAGTCTTATACTCATTATGGATCAACTCATGTTTGGTACAACTACTATTTAGAGAGCCGAACAACTTTTTTCGTTGATTACAATGCTCTTAAACATATTAAAAATATTTTAGTTTCTAAATTATCTGGTTCTGTAGAAATATTTATGTGACTGCTGGTATGGCTTTAGTTAGTTGTGTTAGTGTTTGTTTGATACAGCTTAAGCATTTTGATAATGATTATTCTTCTGATTATTTGAATAAGCTTTTCGACAAGCGGCACACTTAAGAAATAGCTTTTAAAATGCAACTGATAATGATTATTCTTCTGATTATTTGAAGAAGCTTTCCTTTCAATACTCGACGGTGATATGCTTTACTTGAGCTGAGGGTCTATCTTGAAAAACCTCTCTACCTTCACAAGGTAGGGGCAAGGCTGCATACACAACACCCTCCCCTCACTCCACTTGTGGGATTACACTGGATATGTTATTGTTGTAGTAATATTTATGTGATTTTTTTATGCAGTCATAAACAAATTTTGTTGTGAAAAAAAGAAAAGAATCGAAAAAGTTACCAAGTTCAAAAAAAGAAGAAGAAAAGAATTGAATTCCATTCACAAAGTAAAATGGAATTGTTTGGTATCTTTACTTTTTTGGTGTAAACAACTCTGTATAGAAGATGTAGATCAAATTGTAGAATTATTACCGAGCTTGTAATATTGGTTAGGGCTGTAAATTTTTGAAGGTGGCCAGCATGTCCTTAATGCTGAAGAATACAACTTTACCAATGTTCAAAAAAAAAAAGAAAAAAATTGAGGACAAGTCAACTTGAGTTGAATTTGACCTTCGTGCTATGAACCATGTTATTTGGATGGAGTATAAGATTTCTTAATATGATCAAGAGTCTCGAAAATGGTGCATGATCTTAGTTTGTGCATTGTTATGCTTCAATATGAAAAGTAACCTTTGTCTTTCTACTTCAACCTGGGAGTGAAGTTTGAGGAGACTTCTACATGTGTCTGCCTCTTTCAAAGTTTTGCTGATCAGGCAATGTGAGGTTTGCATGGCTAGATAGAGTCCTTCCACAATGATTTACATCTAGCTGTTTCTTTTGCTCTCTTTTACTGTTTCTTCTGGGACATTCACGTCTTTTTTTTTTTTTTTTTTTTTTTTTTGGAGAAGGCTATTAGGAGCCTATAACTATTAGAACTCTTTGTGCAGATTGTTGAATCTGCCGCTCCGTCAAAGGCGAAAATGTATGCATCTTTGTTTCTTCCTGTAAGTGTGGAGTTTTAGTAAGTGATACTACTATCTTCTTAATTCTTCAAAATTTTGCTGTTTGAAAATCAGATTTGAAGGATTTATTTGGTGACGGCAAAGTAGGTTATTTAGAGTACGCGACAGAAATGACTGTAAGCTTCTGTGTGGTTTTATTTTTATTTTGTTTGTTAGTCTGTGGCATGGGGCATTCCACTGTCAGTGTTTCAGTAATTTTTTCTTCTTTAGGTAGAGCACGATGCTGCTTGTGCAGATGATGAAGCCACACTGGCTAGGATGAACAGCTTTCTAAATGATGCACTACATTCTTCATGTGAAGGGATCATGGTGAAGTCCCTTGATGTAGATGCTGGGTACACACCATCAAAGCGCTCTGATGCATGGTTAAAGGTGATGCCTCTAAACATCATATATTACATCAATAAGATGAAATCTCTAGTTCTAATCCTGGAACCTCTTTGCAGGTCAAGAGAGACTATGTTGAAGGATTAAATGATTCCCTGGACTTGGTTCCAATTGGTGCTTGGCATGGGAACGGAAGAAAAGCAGGATGGTATTGACCAATTTTTCTTTCCTCATTAGTTTCTTCTATGCAGACAGTTAAGGAATCAAACTGCAATTTCCCACGAATTTGAGCATTTTTTCACCTAGAAATCTTATTTAATTTGAGATTGCTTGGCGGGAATGTCTATCCTAAAGTACTATGCGGATAGTTAAGGAAACAAACTGCAAATCCCCACGAATTTGAGCATTTTCACCCAGAAATCTTATTTAATTTAGATTGCTTGGTGGGAATGTCTATTCTAAAGACGATTTTCTGTACAGAAATTTTTGGTGTTACCAGTGAAGTTAGATTGTGTACTGCTATTATGTGTCATATTGATAGTTCAGTGCTACAACATGTGCATTTGTATGAACAGTTCTGCTCAGTAGATCAATATGAATTGTTTGCTTTTGTTTCACTTTTGGTGTGAAAAAGAATTTCTAGATGAAGTAGATTCATTGTTAGATATCATGGAATCCTTGTAAGAGAACACATAAATATTCTTGCTACTTTTGCTCCTTTATAACTGCATATATGACTCTTAGCACATGCTTTGTATTAACGATATATAATATTGTTACCTTTTTTCTTGTTAGGAACTTTATTACCTTTCTCCAAAAAAAAAAAAAAAAAAACTAAAACTAAACCATGCGGATTTGTATTGCTATATGTAATGGGTATATTGTGTGGACAAGTAAGATAACATCACCCTCCCCTTTGTTGCTTCTCTTATGACTGCTGAGAAATTGCATTGGATTCTGGTGCATGAATGCTTTCATGTGATTAACGCATTCATTTTCAAATTATAGGTATAGTCCTTTCCTTATGGCCTGCTACAACCCTGATACAGAGGAATTTCAGAGTGTCTGCCGGGTCATGTCTGGGTTTTCTGACTCCTTCTATGTAGAGGTGAGTTCCATAATGATATAACTTGATTAATTTCTCTTCTGATCTTATAAAAAGTTTGTCTTTTGATGGCATGAGGTCTAGTTTTTAAGCCCTTCCCCTCATGTTACTAATCAAGTTAAAATTGATATAGGAGTTCAATTACTGGACCTTCATCCCATCTCTTATGCTTGGTGAATTTTATTAGTTCGTGTTATTTTTGTCTATAGAACAGCCTACTGTGGCTTTAGATCATCTCTTTCTTTGTTTTGTTGAAGTCTTGAGGCACACAAGGTTTTTGAGTTTGATTGTGGTTCACAAATTTAGCGATAAACACATAATAGAGCACATAGATCACTACAGCATATGGAGTTGGTTATCTTGTAAAACCGCTACAGTGTTTATGCCACCTTCTTTTAGGTGATTGGCGGGGTTTTGTGTATTCAATGTCTCTAACCCCTTCTCTGAGAAGATCCAGCTTATTTTTGAGGTATAGCCAGAACTCTGTTTTGGTTGGATGCACAAAATGTTGTAGAAAGTTAAAAGTTGATCAAGTGCGGTGTGGTCAATGAAGTGGGAGGATAATTGTGAGGTTTCAGGTTCAAACCTTGATAGGGAGAAAAACAATAGGTGATTTCTTCTCATCTGCTTAAGCCTTAGTGGGTGGAATTACCCGTTGCCTGTGTTGATGGAGATTGTAGAAATCTCACGTCTAGGATTAGAGAAATCAAGGATTGTATTGATGAATAAAATTGTTAAGTACATACTCCTTATATAAGGAGAGAATTGTAGAGTCCTAAGTTAACTATACTTAAGAATCTTAATACAATACCTATTACTACTATAATAATAAAACAATTATAAATAATCTAATCCTAGTTGTACTATAATCCTAATCGTAATCTAATCCTAGTCGTAATATAATCCTAATAGATATAAGTAGTCTAATTCTAGTGTGACTCTAACTCTACAACAGTGCTGTAAACACGTCAGTCAGCTTCGTTGGACCTGTTCCTTTGACATGTTCCAATCGTCAGCTTCCTTCTTCTTCAACACTTCCCCTCAAGCTAGAGAGTAGAGGAACGGTTACTCCTAGCTTGCTTCGAATACCCAGCAAAAACTTTGAATACCCAGCAAAAAAAAAACTTGAATACCCAGCAAAAAACTTGTTTTGTCAATGCTTTGGTATGAATGTGATGTCTAGTCGTTACTTGTGATAGTTCATCTGCAGATTGATACGAGTAGTCCCACCAGTAAAAACACTTAAGAGCAGTATGATTATTCCTACCACATATTTGACATGACTCAATATTATTCCTCTCCTTATTTTCACTTTGGAAACTTTTATTGTTCGGAGAACCTGGTCCATATTGACTGTTTTGAGAGCCTGTTCCCTGTCCAGCAGGCTTGAAACCTGTTTCTCTGGAGTTGATGTTGTTGTTTCCTCTTCCCCAGCCTCTTTGGCCAGAGAGTACCATGTTATGGTTTTGTTGTGGCACTTCTTCTTCATCTTCCCTTATATCAAAGCCCGTGAGAGCATTAACAAATTGATTAAGGGTGGGATATGGTGCCTTACCTAATATGACAGTCCTAAAGGTCTTGTATTTGAGACCTAAACCTCTAGCAAAATTAATTACTTTTGTTGCTTGAATATAAGCTTTTTCCAAGCATTTCCACATCTCCTTGGCAGTTGAGCAACCCACAATTAGGTACATGCTTTCTTCGGTCAAGGTGCCTGAGATCCAACTCCTTAGCAACGCATCTTTCTCCTTCCAATCATCAATGGTGCCACTATCTTTTGCATTCTTCTCAACCGCTACAACTTCCCTAGCAGTCTGTCCAGTGGAACAATTATTTTTACTTGGTTCATAGATGAGATATGTTAGTTTCATCACTTGAATCAATTGGGATATTTGTATCCTCCTTATGAGGTAGTTTGCTGGCTTGAGTTGGTGAAGTGAAGAGGTCGACATATTACTGGTAGAAGGGGTCATTGCAATTTAACGTTTGGTTTTTTTTTTTTTTTATCAATACTCAAAGAGCGGAAGTGCTTTTATGCTCTGATACCATGTAGAAATCTCACGTCTAGGATTAGAGAATTCAAGGATTGTATTGATGAATAAAATTGTTAAGTACATACTCCTTATATAAGGAGAGAATTGTAGAGTCCTAAGTTAACTATACTTTCCTACTACAATGCCTATTACTACTATAATAATAAAACAATTATAAATAATCTAATCCTAGTTGTACTATAATCCTAATCGTAATCTAATCCTAGTCGTAATATAATCCTAATAGATATAAGTAGTCTAATTCTAGTGTGACTCTAACTCTACAACAGTGCTGTAAACACGTCAGTCAGCTTCGTTGGACCTGTTCCAATCGTCAGCTTCCTTCTTCTTCAACAGAGATAGCAGGGTCGGTGGAAGCTTAGCTGGTTCTCCTTTACTCGGACTTTTTGTTCACCTGCCCATGCTTCAAGATTGAGGTTTTCACCAGAAATCTCTGTAAAATAAACTTTGTAACGAGATTGCATAGGTCCAACTTAATCCTCCTGAATAGTCAAGGTGTGCAAGTTGGACTTTAAGCAAATGGAAATGTTTATGGGAGTCCCGAAGAGCTTAAGCAGAACAAACACTCTATGGAGTCCGAAAAGTTTATGTTTCATTCAAATGCTTGTGAATTGAGTAAAATATTATAACTGAACAAGTAAATGAAAACTCAGCAAGTTGATGTTGATACAGGGTCGTTTTATTTTTCTCGGTCACACCTGCACGACAGTCTGCACACTCACAAACTTCAGCCTCACAACACACACACGAATTTCACTAAGTATAGAATATAATTTCAAACTTAGGCAGCGGATATAATTCACAACACTTAGAACTTTACAGGAACTCTTCCCAACCTTTATTAATATCAAAACTCAACAAAGGAAAAGGCTTCACGAATTATACTAAGGCACAGAACACTCTCTGATGCCTTAGTCGAATTTCCACCCCTTTTTAAAACTCTGCACAAAGGCAGTTACAGCAGTTACAACCGACCCATGTGCCTGGCACATGTCTATGGCAAATCCTATCCGAAATTAACTAATTTACAACAGTCATATTTTCTAACAGTCTATTCAAATTCGAATTACATTGGACATGTGCCTCGCACATGCCCCCAATGCCTTAGCCGAATTTCGCCCATAGTCCATACTTAGAATATTTCTTGACTGCTTCCATACTTAGTTTTTATTTCCTGATTTTGCCAGCTTCATGCCTTCACTTCGAATCAGCCTTGCCTTGCCATCGTCAAGTCCCACAGCCTTGCCTCGTCAAGTCAACACACTTGTCAAGCCTAGCCTTGTCTTGCCGATATAGCATTGCCTTGTCTTGCCTCGTGCCCAAGTCTGCCTTGCCAACGCTCCAGCATCCTTGGTCCTGCTGCCCACTAACACTTAGCCGCCACAGCCACATTGATTCCTCTTGCCATGTCAAGTCCAATGTAGAAGTCCTTGCCATGCCCGTGTCATATCGCTTAGTTAGACTGGGGGTCTAAGTCTCTTGAAAAATATCTAGCTACTTGCACATAGAAGCATGCTTTTATCATTGCAAATGCTTGTGAATTAAGTTAAATATTATAGCTGGACAAGTAAATGAAAACTCAGCAAGTCAATGTTGTCTGTTGAAAAATATCTAGCTACTTGCACATAGAAGCATGCTTTTATCATTGGCCTTAAAGTACAACTCAAGTTCTCTTTTTGTTATCATTCGTGTACTAATGTATCAGCATGTATCCATATATCAAGTTCTTATGTGTGCATTTGGAGATGGTGTTTGCAGTAGGTCTTCATCTTGTGGTTGTATTAGGCCTTCATCTCTCAGCAACACATTTATATATTTATGATCAATGTGAATCTCTGAGTTCAAATCACCTATGTGGGGTTAATGACCATGGAAAACTAAAAGAGAATCTTTAAGAAAAAAGAAATACTCTTAACAAAAGAGAATCTTTAAGGAAAAGAGAAGGCACTAAAGGGTTTTATAATACTTGAAGAAAGTCTGGTTTCAGAGCACTCAGTAGAACTAATTGGGATTTGCTGACTTAACTTTTTCAGATGAGAGACTTTTTCGATGCGGACAAAATCTGCCAGAAAAAGCCACCCTACTACCGAAGTGAAGAAGTTCCGGATATGTGGTTTTCTCCAGAAGTTGTGTGGGTGATAAGGGGTGCTGACTTCACAGTGTCACCAGTGCATCACGCAGCCATTGGTTTAGTCCATCCATCTCGTGGTATTTCTGTCAGATTCCCCAGGTTCAACCGGTGTGTGTCAGATAGAAAACCTGAGGAATGTAGCACATCTGCTGATATAGCTGACATGTTCCGCTCTCAGATTAGAAAAATGGATGTGAAGGCTGAAAAATAGTTGTAAATATTGGTTTATTCTCAAGGAACCTCCCTTTTCCACTCCTCTCTCTCTCACACGCGCACACGCGCACGCTAACTACATAGAATAGTTGACAGAGTAGTGTGTGATCACTTTGTGATGCTCTGCATACACAGTGGAAAGAGCTGAACTTCTTTGGGTTATGATCGCGATGCTGTACAGTACTATGGGACGCCATCCTATACCGTATAGACCCAATGTTCAAATGTGCGTGTAATTTTATACAGTTATGTGGGTGTGCAATTGTTTGAAACAAAATGGATTCACGCAGATTGTTTAACAAGCTGAAACACTGTCATAGGTGTGACTCTGCACTTGTGTATCTTACTGGAAAGACTGTTACCCACAGATTCAACTTTGCAGTTGGCTTACCCTAAAAGGAGAACTGGAAGCTCTCATATAATATCTATTTTATTACTATTAAGATACTGTCTCTACAATTAAAAGTTGCATAATTACTATAATCAAGATGGTTTTAAAATATTATATAAATATAAAATTTAAAGTAAAATAACAAAAGTATGTAGAACGTCTCAAAGTGTCTTATAATATTGTGGTTTTAAAATATTTATATGAAAAGTTAGGATTAAGAGTTGTCAAAAAAAATAAAACACTTTTTCAAAAATGAATTAAAAAGCAAAATAATAATTGTTTGTTTGATGTACACATCTAAAAGCCAAAGTGGCAGCTGGGAATGACACAGAGGCACAGACCCAAGTGAGAGCTCCCGCCAATATTAAAAACCTGCTATACCCGGTAGCTGGAGATACAGCCGGTCATACAGTATAAAAGAAGTAAATTGAAATAAAAGAGCTGCTTTATTGTTTGGGCATGTTGTTGTAACCAGTTGCCTTTTCTACTTTAAAATTATTGGCTATGGCGGTGAGAACAAGTCCGTCTCTCCGACGGAGATTTTAGATTCCAAGCTTTTCTTGTGCTGGATCCAACGCCGCCCAGGTTTACAGCTTTGACACAATATGAGCGCGGTGAACATCACGAATGTCGCCGTATTAGACAATCCGGCGTCGTTTTTGTCCCCTTTCCAGTTTGAAATATCTTACGAGTGTGTCACTCCTCTCCAAGATGGTACTTCTTCTTTTTCCCTCTTTTGCTTTCTTTTGCATGTTGTATCTCTGCGACTTATTAGGTTACTTTCATATAGAAAGTTGACTCTTTTGCTTTCTTTTGCATGTTGACTTATTAGGGTTACTTTCGTATAGAAAGTTGACTGGGGCGGTCTTGTCAGTGTAAATTCCTATTTCAATTCATTTGACTAATTTGTTTACATTTTGTTCCAATTATAGGAATGTTTAACTAAGCTATTGTGAGATTGTGGGGGTTAGAGGTTCATTTTCTGATTGTTTGAATTTCTACAAGTGTTTGTTCATGTCACAGAAATCAAAGGGACAAATATTTTCGTGTGTGAGGATATCTCAGTTTAAACATACTAATACAATCGGTAATTTGGGGCTAACTGAACTTAGTAAAATACAGCTAGGAAGTGTAAACAGAGGAAGAGCTAAGCTAGGGCTAGAGCTAGACGAAATTCTACAAAGATAGTTAACAATGGAATGAAAAAGATTTAATTTGTAGACCTAGCTAGCTGTACTAGATAAGCTAAAATGACTGCTAACCAACACCATTAATAATTTTGGTAAGATTAGCATGCAACTTAGGCTAAATCGCTGTCCACGTGACTCATGAGTAGCCACATGCTAAAGTTTCAGATCACATCATATACATAAAGGTCGTGCTTAAATTTGGTTGATGTAGGGTTCTTGATAGTGCGGTGACTCTTTCAATCATAAAACATCAATTTGTCGGCTTTGCTCATATCTTGCTGTAATTGGTAGCATTATATAAGCAAAGTGCATATTTCCAAATGCTCAGAGTAAATCGAATGGAAATTATGGGATTAATCAACCCTAGGAGCTGGTAAAATTTGTGGGTCTTCATGTTGGAGTCTTAAATACGCTTTGTACCTAGCTTGAGCTGAGATTATGAATCACCGGGGAAACCTAACATAACTTGTGGGAAAGATCAGGTGTAGGGAAATATTTTTCAGGTTATTGACCAGTTTTGATCATCAAACTACTGGACGGTTATTGTCTGTGGCATATAAAAGAGAACCCTAGGCCCGCCTAATTTATTTATTTACAAAACTAACCTTCCCCTTTCATGAAAAGTTGCGACTTTTATGAAGAGTTGCGACTTTTATGAAAGGTTGTGCCCTTTCCGAAGGGTTGTATCTTTTCCGAAGAGTTGTGACCTTTCTGATAAGGCACAATAAATATTTGTTCACACTACCCTTTGTTGTCTATAAATAGAGGGATTTCCTCTCATTTTAAAACAACGAAAATTCTGAACTTCTTCTTCTTCTGCAATTAAATATTGTTTTTGTATCAATACACTGGTGAATAGAATCGTTCTATATCCTGAGAGGATCTATTCCTTTAAACCTCAGGTACTAGAGGGGAATAATTTCCTTAAGGGACACTGTGCATTCAATGAGCTCGGTTTTTTCCTTTCTGTTTCATTCTATTGTTACCTATCCTGGTATGTTTGATTTAAACTTTGTTGTTTATGTGTCTGTAAAGTTATTGTTATAAGTATTTGTTAGTACAGATTAAATAACACACGTTAATTGAGTATTCACGCAAGTTTTCTCTACTGAAATTGTAGTTTTAAATTGAACTTCATCACTTTGGTATGTTGATTTTTAAAAAACACCCAAATAAACTGAATAGTTTTATGTAATATTTTTCCTTTCAAGTATATATAATACGTTGAATTATTGTCCCATATGATACATTCTCCCTTTAATTTTTCATTTTAATAATTACTTATGATACATTTAAATGGGGAACTTTAAAATGATATATGTAAAGCAAATGGTAGGGCTGAACTTTCTACACGTTAGAATTAGAATATTTGTTCACTTTTTTCAGTCTTTTAAAATTTATTTAGCCCTTCACCAACGATTATTTATTTATTAGAAAATTTAATATCTCTGGTTGATGTTCATTTGATTCCCCAAAAATATCAAACAGTAACACTTCTTGGAAGCAAAAGGATAAATTATAAAATCAAATTAAAGATGATTGATTGAAGGATAAATGATAAGATGTTATAATTATCATCTTCCTTTACATTATTAATGTTTGTTACTATGTAATCTTGTATGTAAGATAATATAATGTTTTAGTTTTAGTGACGGATAAGTTTTAAGTATTATTTTATAAATTCGGTGATATTAAATTCTCGCGCGAGGCGCGGGTGATTTTACTAGTATATATATATATATATATATATATCTGCTGTGCTTTCCAGCTTTCCCAATGTCAAACTATGCCAGTTTGATAGATGAAATAATCATGCTATGGTTTTCTGGGGAATCTTGGTTTTCCATGTCATACTAGACTTCAGTATAAAATCATTTCTAGAATAAAAAACAGAGTTTTTGACAAGACTTCAAGCCAGCTTGTTTATTCTTCCATTTCACTTGTGAGCAGAATGTATAGTAGTTCCTTATCTTTCCCTCTGTCCAGGACTGTCTCCTCTTAACCAAATGATTTGTAATTCTGATTGTGGATATTTGGTTTTAAGAATGAACTCGTTTTGAGCCTTTGCTTTTATGCCATTGCACTTACTATCAATGGTCTAACTTGATGATCTTTAGATTATTTGCATGTGTGCCTAAAAGCAATGAAGCATCTCGACATGTCCTTGTAAAGTATGCTTTCTAGTTGGTTCAAGGTTGGGGAGGTGGTGTCATGATGTTAGTTCCAGCAGTAGCTTCAAGAAAGGGAACTTTAGAGTTCAAGTTTTCCTTTTCTAGAACTGATAAGTACATACTGCATACTACTATTATCATTTTCTCATGACCTGCAGTTAAAAGATTTTTCTAATACTGTTATAGGAATTTCCTAGTATAATACTTAATAGCATGTTTATGTGCAGCATTAATACATTAAATAGTCCTCCATTCTATTTTGCATATTTCCTTTGGGGCTGTTTGGTTCGTTGATGAGATTAGATGGTAACTTAATACCATTAAACTTGGGACTGGATCTGGATGGAAGTTTTTCGTGAAATGGATTGTTGTGAGGGATATAAAAATGCTTATTTGGGTGAAAACTGTATTTGGGATTTAATAAGTTTTTATCCTAGGGGATTTTTGATTGGGTGGGTTCAAAGAAAAAGAAGGATTTTTTGTTTACCTTCCTTACTTTCCTTTGCTTGATTCATGGGATACAAGTTGGAAACAACTTTTGAACCCAGGTGTTCATCTAATTAAGTGTCAATTATGCTGTAAACAAAAACAAAACACAGTAAAATTTATTTGTAGAAAATTCATAGGAGTTGGTCTCTAGTGGCATGATAGTTGGTGGAGACTGGAAAAACTATGGAAGGGGATGAATTAGATTATGGCCCATTATATGAGTAATTTCTCTCAAATTGTAATCTGCCAGTAGCCGAACATCAAATCATCAATTCAAAGAACAGATAGATGATACTGTGGTACTGTTGCTTACTTACCCCTTAAGTCAAAATCAGAGGTGGATGTTTATCCTCCTAATCTGATTGGGCATTATTTGGTTCTATATCAGAACAGCAAATGATTATTAGGACGTCAACCATCTTTCCCAACTTTTAAGATTATTTAGGTAGTTAACTAGGCAAGAGAATGGACTTAATATTTTGTTGTGGTAACACAGTTCTCTGTTCTCTTTTGAGGATCAAAATTTCAGTAAAATGATCTATAAATTGGTTGAACCTTTAGAAGCTATATTCTTTGCAGATAGAAATTCTCCCACCAAATTTATTTTCTCTCTTTTTTATAAGCCAGATACATTCTGGCTGTTTTTCAAGATTTACACTACCAAGTGTTTCACTTTGTTAGTGAGGATTTATGTAGCTGACCCTAATTAGCTTGGAATTGAGCCCTAGTTGTTTCTGTTGATGTTGTTGTAAGTATGATTTATTTGATTTTGGTTGCATAATAATCTCTTTGTCATATGCTCATGCAGATTTGGAATGGAAGCTCATCTATGTGGGATCGGCTGAGGATGAGACATATGACCAAGTTTTAGAAAGCGTTCTTGTTGGCCCTGTAAATGTTGGAAATTACCGCTTTGTCTTGCAGGTATTATCTCCTGGATTCCAATTGTCCCTCGTGGTACTAATGCTTTGTCTGCCTTATTGAATTTATGTTATTTTTCCGAACGTTGATGCTAGGCGGACCCTCCAGATCCTTCGAAAATTCGTGAAGAAGACATTATTGGTGTTACTGTCCTCTTGTTGACCTGCTCATATTTGGGGCAGGAATTTGTACGAGTTGGGTACTATGTGAACAATGATTATGATGCTGAGCAGCTGAGAGAAGAGCCTCCACAGAAAGTCCTAATTGATAGGGTTCAAAGAAATATATTAACGGACAAACCTAGAGTAACGAAGTTCCCTATTAACTTTCGCCCTGAAAATAGTGAAAGAGAGGAGCAAGCCCCTCCACCTGATCATGTGGGTGAAGAAGAAGACCGAAACGAAGGGCAATTGCCTTTGCCTAAGAGTAAATCAGATGAAGATGGAGCCTAATATGAAGATGTTAGTTTTTTATCTAATGCCTTAGTGTTTTGGTTTTACAGTATTGTCCCAGAAGATATCTCATTCTGGCTTCTGGTGGATGATATCTGATCATCAAAACCTTTCTTGTGATCTATGTATCAATTCCAGTGACATTTTCAAGTAGTTAACCAGTCTGGTTTTGGGGGTTTAGAAGAAACTGTAAGTAGACTAGATGCCAATTTTGGCTTTGTATTTTGGTCCAAAATGTTTATAAGGCAAACTTAAATAACCTTATGATACTGATATTCTCATTTATTTATTTTTTGTGCATTTGAAGTTAAAGATCCTCCTTAGGCAGAGGATTTCTCCATATAACGTGTCCGAGGTCCCTTATCCTACCGATGTGGGGACTACAACAAAATGTGTATTTCCTTCATATTGGCTTACAAAGCATTTCATCTAGAATTGTATTCAACTAACCAACACCAAATTATCTAGGATCTCTCTAGACTGTGATGTGTTTTATTTGACTGAAAAAAGATATAATTATGCAGATGTTGCCTGGTTGGTGCCTATTGATATTGATTGAAGTGCTTTTATCTAGTTGGGTCACATATCAACCTCTGGACTCCTATTTTGGACTGACTTCTAAGCCAGCTTTCTTTGATTAATTTACATTTACATTGATAATCCAATATATATGATGACCTCGATGAAAAACTGGCATAAAATGGGGGTTAGAAACCTTCAAGAAAAAGATAGAGACCCACTTCCCTCGGCATATTTATTTTTTCCCTAAATAGAGCATGAACATGTCCCACTTTCTCTGTGTATATCATTTACATTTTGAGACCTCAAAGCCAACTTGACATGTACCGTCAAAATTATAAATAATTCACTCCTTAAATATGAAATAATTATTTTTAATTAGATGAAGACAAAACCAATTTCGTCATTCCAAACACTCCTCCGACAACCTCAAGCCGCCACGATAGTATATATATGGGGTAGGCGAAAACTAATATTCTAATGTTAACATAAATCCCTATATATAAACTGTGCCCTTTACTAAATAACTATCCCAATTCATCTTCCTTAAAAAAACCAATCACTGAAAGTAAAAGAGTCCTCTGTGTCTAAAACTCCTCAAAATGTCCAACTCCGATCACCAAACCCCATCTACTGTCGACGGCAATACCTTCGTTGCCATGTGCCTTGCACGTGCCGGCGTCGACCGGATGTTCGGGGTTGTCGGGATACCCGTTACTTCCCTTGCGAACCGGTCGGTCGGGCTCGGAATCCGGTTTATTGCTTTTCACAATGAGCAATCTGCCGGTTACGCTGCTTCGGCTTATGGTTATCTTACCGGTCGACCCGGTATTCTGCTCACCGTCTCCGGTCCAGGTTGCGTTCATGGACTCGCCGGACTTTCTAATGCAACCGTTAATACCTGGCCCATGGTCCTGATTTCTGGGTCATCTGATCAGAAAGAAAAGGGCCGTGGCGATTTTCAAGAATTAGATCAAATTGAGGCTGTGAAACCCTTCTCTAAATACTCAGCTAAAGCAACTGATATAACGAAAATCCCCAGCTGTGTTTTCAGTGTTTTGGATTGGGCAGTCTCTGGCAGGCCAGGTGGTTGTTATTTGGATCTTCCTACTGATGTGCTTCATCAGACAATTAGTGACACTGAAGCACAGAAATTGATCGATGATGCTGAGAGTTGCAGGAATAAAGAAGAGCTCATTGCTAAATCCATTGTTCAACATTCGGAAATTGAAAAGGCGGCTGCTTTGTTAAGGAAAGCGGAGAGGCCTTTGATTGTGTTTGGAAAAGGGGCTGCATTTTCTAGAGCTGAAAATGCTTTAAAGAATTTAGTTGAGCGTACTGGAATACCCTTTTTGCCAACACCAATGGGAAAGGGTTTGTTGCCTGATAATCATGAGCTAGCTGCTACTGCTGCAAGGTCACTGGCAATTGGAAAGTGTGATGTGGCGTTGATAGTTGGCGCAAGGCTTAATTGGCTTTTGCATTTTGGAGAGCCACCAAAGTGGTCTAAGGATGTGAAGTTTATCTTAGTTGATGTTGATAAGGGGGAGATTGAGCTTAGGAAACCATGTTTAGGGTTGGTTGGTGATGCTACTAAGGTTGTTGAGATGATACATAAGGAGATTAAGGATGACCCTTTTTGCTTAGGGAAGTCTCATCCTTGGGTTGAGGCATTATCAAAGAAGAGTAAGGAAAATGTTTCGAAAATGGAGGCACAACTGGCAAAGGATGTTGTGCCATTTAATTTTATGACACCAATGAGAATTATTAGAGATGCAATACTGCAATTGGGCAGTCCTGCTCCAATTGTTGTCTCCGAAGGTGCCAATACTATGGATGTGGGGCGATCAGTATTAGTTCAGACCGAGCCAAGGACCCGGTTGGATGCAGGGACGTGGGGGACAATGGGAGTTGGTCTGGGGTACTGCATTGCAGCTGCTGTTGCTTCACCTGAAAGGGTTGTAGTAGCTGTTGAAGGGGACTCTGGATTTGGCTTCAGTGCCATGGAAGTTGAGGTTTGTTGTCTTTCTCTATTTCATATGTTGTTTTCCTCTATATACTCTATTAATAGGATCTGACTGACTTTAGTTGTTACCCTAGAATAGCATTGCTGATCTTCAACATATGATGCTTTTCTTTCTTGGTGATCAGAGAACTTCATTACTCTTGTTGCTTGTTAGTCTGTCTGAATGTCTCGTTTAGTAAATCATTTACGTTTGTGATTAAGCCCAATGGAATAGATTTTCCTCATCTATATGGAGTTGAACTGATTGATGCTTAAGCTTAGGCTCTGATGAAGTTCAAAATGCTGTTTTTCCTGCTGTGGATTAAGGATTCTTCTGTAGTTTCATTATTGGCAATTTCAGGGGGTTAGTAAGATTTAATAGTCAGCAGCAGTTGCTATTTTTCTGAGTAGTTCATAGGTTTTCAGGAATGATATCTAAATGGAATGACTTAGATTTCTTGACATTGGATTAATTTTTATATGGCGTCTTGATGTCATATCCCACATTAGAAACATACTAATATCTCTTATGGAACTTCTGAAAGATCTTAAACTGTAATGAACCACTAAATACAAATACGTTCAGTACCATATCTTGCAGACTTATGGGGCTGAATATTCATAGGTTCTCCGCTGCTACTTTATTAAGTTAAAACCCAACTCATTTTTTGATCACATGATGTGAAGTGGATTTGAATGGGTTCAGAATTTTCTTGGGTTAATTCATTAAGCCCTTAATCTGAATTGCTTTCTAACTCAGCCGATGGAGCAACCTTCTCAAATGCATGGATCTTATTGTTTTTCTAGTTGAGAAGATAGTTAAATGGAAATTAGGGGTTTAGGATGTGATGCCTTGGCCTACTTGCTGCGGTGTAATGCAGTGGTGTCATAACTCATAAGTTAGTAAGATCACTTAAAACTTGTGGTACAAAATCAGGGAAGTCAACTCGATGTCATAAGTCAGTACAATTACTTCCCATATACTAGAAAGCTGCTCGACAGGTCATTGAATCAACCAACAGTTCATCAGCAGTTATGATGACTGGAACCTAGGCCCCTTACCTTGATATGCTGGTTCTTGATGTTGGGCCCATAATCCCTCCTATTACTAGTACCCATCTTGTGCTATACCCTATTTACCGGTTCTGGGGTGATTCATGATTTTTCTTATCTATTTGTTTACCCCTGTAATGTTACACGTACAGCTTTTTTCTCTTGTTGCCTGTGGTGGTGTTCTCATACAATTATGAGGATTTCTTGGTCCTCATTTCTTAAGGTTACCATGATCTCTTTTTCACTTTTTTTTTTTTTTTAATATTATAGCATTGATCACTCCAAATGAAAATTATGCTCGTGAAGACATTCCTTCTACTTCTAAGTTACATTTGTTATGTAGAGCAACTTACCTATGGCACCGTTGGCTCCCATATATTTCTTGGTTCACTTTCTTTTAAAGTTTAATTTACACTCCTAATCAGAGTAATTTATGTACTGCAGACCCTAGTTCGCTACCAGCTCCCAGTTGTGGTTATAGTCTTTAATAATGGCGGAGTTTATGGTGGTGATAGAAGGAACCCCGAAGAAATTACTGGACCATATAAAGAAGATCCAGCACCCACATCTTTTGTTCCTGGTGCATCGTATCATCTTCTAATTGAAGCCTTTGGAGGAAAAGGATACCTTGTTGGAACACCTGATGAACTTAAATCTGCACTTACTGAATCTTTTTCTGCTAGGAAGCCTGCTGTTATCAATGTGACAATCGATCCTTATGCTGGTGCTGAAAGTGGGAGAATGCAGCACAAAAACTGAGGTCACAGGTCTCTGATTATTTATGTGTGGGTATGCTTGCTGAAGTTCAGTTCTTGTCCGCCATTTGTGCAAAAAGAAAAACAGAAGAAGAAAGATTGCTGTTGTGCCACGGTATCAACTTGATATCGGTGGAGGAAAATAATAGCGAAGGGAATAGGATACATGAATGTCTCTCCTTAGTATCGTCACTGATAGGGTATGGTGTTGAATTTACAGTTGACATTGATGAATGAATTTTCGTATACATAGTAAATGAAAATAATGTATTTGCAACAAATACTTATCCTTGTGATTTTCTTAGTTTCTCAAGTGTTCTATTGAGTTCCTTGTTATGTCTCTCTGGGGCTTTAGGAAAAACGTACTGGTATTAGTTATTTATACCAATCTACATTAGTTAATCATAATTAGCAATTTATGTGTGAAATATTAACTATGACTTAGTAATAAACGGTTGTTTTTATATAAAGACATCAGTAATACTTTTATTGGCTTGGTAGAACATTAGGCGCAAGGCTTTTTCCACTCTAAAAAATAATACGCAAAGTAAAAAAAAAATTAAATTTTGTGGTGTTGAACTAAAGATAGGTAGAACTTACAAAAACATCTTTTAATCTTGTAGTTTAAACATGTCATGTGGAAAATTTGAATTAAAAGTAAAACAAGTAAATTGAAACGGAGAGAGTATCTTACCATGTTTATAGTTGATGAACTAAATCTGTGATCGAATTAATTAAATTACTCATTATGATCGATCATATTTTATACTAAAAGCGAGAGAAGTTCCAAAATACAAAATTGGATTACCATTTTACCTCTACGATAAATCAAATTATATTATAAAAATATCAAAAAAAAATACTAACAAATATTACATAGTAATCGTATCATATAAATACTAAAGTGGAAAGGTGTTAAGTCAAAGGTTAAAAACTCAAAAGAAAAAACTTACAAACTTATCTGTAAATTTATATTTCTTATCTTCTAATTTATGGGATATAGTTTTAATTCGGCATGAGACTTTCATGTTGAAGGTCTCAAGTTTGAAACTCCTTGTCAGCTAAAGCAAGAGATTTGCTTTCTGGGTCAAGCTAGTCGCGCATCAGACTTGTCTAGTGTGGGTTACCTCTCTTATGTAATTTGTAAGTTATTACATAAGAGCGAAATTTCTTATGTAAAATATTAATTTTTAGAATAGATTAAAAAAGAAAGTGTATTATATAAATTTAGACACGAACAACAACTAGCAATTGTGTAACAAAATATTGCACACTACAATACAAAAGCGACCCAAAAGTGTACACTTTACCTTCCCCGAATCTAGGGACACATTTCTTCTCCATCAAGGTGACCCGAATGTGAGCGTAACCCTAAGTCTCAACCCGAAAAGTGAACTTAGAGTTGATCAAGAAGATGAAGCGCAAGAAATGGTCTGAAGTGGAAGAGCAAACTCTGCTCACTAAGTACTCAGACCTTCTCAACTCCGGCATCTTAGCCAAGCTCAGAACCAGAGAGAAAAAATTCAAACCCATTGCTGACCATGTCAATACCGTACATCACCTGCAAGACCCACTTCACTTCCCTTTCAAATGGTCATGGCGTGACGTATCCATCAAAGTTCAAAACATGCGACATCAGTATCTGGGTGTCAAGCAGAAAATCAGAACATCAAGTAACGAGTTCAGCTGGAAAGATGGAGAGAATCACTGGGAAAATTTCTTGAAGTACAAGGAAGTGTTTGGGGATGTTGAATTGGATATCAAAGAAAATGCCCCTAATAATGATATGATCGAGCTTTATGGTGATGATGGTGTATTGGGTTTGGGATTTGGGATCGATAGTGAGGAATTGGAGGATGATGATGAGGATGGTGAGTTGGGTCATGATGTGGATGGAAGTGGGGAGGGAGAGGAAATTGAGGATAGTGTTTGGATGCGTGGAAGGAAAATGAGGAAAGGGTTTTGTGGTAGGAGGATTAGGATGGTGGGTGGGCAAGTTTTAGAGTTGAGGGATGTTTTGATGAGGAGGGAAGAGAAGAGGAGGGAGAGGGAGTGGAGTAGGGAGAAGGGTATGTTGGAGAGAGAAGAAGGAAGGAAAAAAATGGAATTGTGCAGGGAAAGAAGAGACAATGAGAGGAATGAAGATATAGAGATGAAGGGATTGATGTTGGAAGAAAGACAGATGAGGTGGGCTAAGAGGGAGTGTGAGAAAAGGTTGAGGTTAGAGAGGGAATTTGATGAGGAGAAGAGGCAAAGAATGAAGTTGGAGGAGAAATGGGAAGAGGAAGAACTGGAGTGGAGGCAGCGTTTGGTGAATATGCAGATTGACCATGAAAAGCAAATGATGCAAATGCATGCTGATGCTTGCCAGAACCAAACAAATTTGCTTGGGATCATGGCTCGGTTGGTCTGTCAATTTTTTGGCTCGGCAAATGATGGATTAGGGGGTGGTTTGGGGACGTTGTCAGCACAAGTTTTGCAGAACTTGCAGCACCCAGTGGGCTTGAGTGATAGTGGGAAGCCAGATGCTCCTTCACCTTCCGAGTTTTTGTAGACTGTAATTAGCTCCTATCTATTCGTAAGTCTTGAATAGATGTTATAATCGGTAAATTTATGTATTTGGTGCTTTACTGTAAAAAATATTGATGGGGATCTTCTCCTGAATAAATGAAATGCCCTTTTAACATTGTTGGAAGTTGTGTTGCTTCCTTTTTTTTTGCAATTTATGCAGTTTGTCACAACTACAGCTCTTTCAGTTATGTGAAGAACAATAGGTAACCACACGGCTTTGAATGTAGAATTGCAGATGTGATCATTAAAGATTGAAATGTCATAAAAACTTAGATGAAAGCTGTAGTTGGCAATTCTTAAGCCCCTATACAGATATTTGCAGATTCAAAGTTTGATTCTAACGATGCTCATAAGGGCTTTTCTGGTTTTATGTCTCCACATATCTCTATCCTGGCTTTTCATATTTCACTTAGGACTAGGAAAATCAGGTGCAGCTTTAGCCTTTAGTTTTTCAGTCTGGACTTTTGTAGCATTACTTGCGTTTTACATCAGTCGATCGAGTTCTTGTGATAGGACTCGAACTCCTCTGAATAAAGATGCCTTCCTTGCTGTCGGACAGTTCTTTCATTATGCAACTCATCCGCTTTAATGGTTTGGTAAGAAGTACTGCTTTTGTTATTGAAGAATCTTAAGTAGTCTTATCACATTTGTGATTTTTTTGATCTATTTGTGCTTCATCAGTGATCAGACTATATGACACTGAAGCACATAAATTGATCGATGATACTGAGAATAGCAGGAATAAAGAGGTCATTGCTAAACTCATTGTTAAGCATTCGGAAATTGAAAAGGCGGCTGCATAATCATGAGCTAGCTGCTACTTCTGCAAGGTCACTGGCAATTGGAAAGTGTGATGTGGCATTGGTTGTTGGCGTGAGGCTTAATTGACTTCTGCATTTTGGAGAGCCGCCAAAGTGGTCGAAGGATGTGAAGTTTATCTTAGTTGATGTAGATAAGGAGGAGATTGATCTTAGGAAACTATGTTTAGGGTTGGTTGGTGATGCTACTACGGTTGTTGAGATGATACATAAGGAGATTAAGGAGGACCCTTTTTGTTTACGGAAGTCTCATCCTTGGGTTGAGGCATTAACAAAGAAGAGTAAGGAAAATGTTTCGAAAATGGAGGGCACAGCTGGCAAAGAATGTTGTGCCATTTAATTTTATGACACCAAAGAGAATTATTAGAGATGCAACACTGCAATTGGGCAGTCCTGCTCCAGTTGTTGCCTCTGAAGGGGCCAATACTATGGATGTGGGGTGATCAGTATTAGTTCAGATGGATCCAAGGACCCGGTTGGATGCTGGGATGTGGGGGACAACGGGAGTTGGTCTGGGGTACTGTATTGCAGCTGCTGTTGCTTCAACTGCAAGACTTGTAGTAGCTGCTGAAGAGGACTCTGCATTTGGCTTCAGTGCCATGGAAGTTGAGGTTTGTTGTCTTTCTCTATTTCTTATGTCTTCTTCTCTATATCCTTTATTAATAGTATCTGACTGACTTTAGCTGTTCCCTAGAATAGCATTGCTGATCTTCGACATATAATGTTTTTCTTTCTTGGTGATCAGAGAACTCCTTTTATCATCTTGTTGCCTGTTACTATCTAAATGTCTTGTTTTGTAAATCTCTGACCATTTGTTGAGTATAATTATGCTCGATGAAATAGATTTTCCTCATTTATATGGAATTAAACTGATTGGTACTTAAGCTTAGCTGTGATGAAGCTCAAAATGCTATTCTTCCTGCTGCTTAGAGAACTAGCTGTAGGTAGTTAATGTCCTTCTGGGTTGTTGTGGATTGATGATTCATCTGTAGTTTCATTATACTTGTTTCAGAGGATTCATCTGTAGTTTCATACTTCCAAGCAACACATTGTTTTTCAGGAATGATATTAATAATGGAATAACTTAGACTTCTTGTCGTTGCCATAGTTTTATATGGCATCTTGATGTCATATCCCATATTAGAAATGTACTATTGTCTCTTACTGAACTTCTGCACGGATCTTAACCTGTAATGAAACTCTTGATCCATATATGTACTGCACCATATCTTGCACTTGCAGACGTATGCGGTTCAATATTCATAGGTTCTCTGCTGCTAAAACCCAACTCAGTTTTCAGTCATATGGTAATGTGAAGTGGTATGGGTTATAGTTACCAGTTTCAAAAGAGGTGAAGTGGTATGGGTTCAGAAAAGATAGTTTGAATGGAAATTTAGGGGGTCAGGAAGTGAAGCCTTGATCTGCTGCCTGCAGTGTGGCACTGTGATTTCATATTACTTAAAACCTTTTGGTACAATAGCATCAGAGAATTCAACTTGATTTCGTAAATCAGTACAATTACTTGAATTGGGATTATTGTGATCTGTTTAAATGTCGAAATCAATACTTGGTAACATTGAAAGCATCCGAACTTTTAAAGATTGAGTTAGTAAAATTATCAGTTTAGTTTTCTATGGACCAAACTTCTTAAGTACATAATTACTTTAAGAACCTCTTACTTCCATACACTAGAAAGCTACTCCATGGGTTGATTTGAATCAACAACGGTTTGTCAACCAGCGGTTATAATGACTGACACGTAGGCCCTTCCCTTGGTGTACTGGCTCGTAATGTTGGACCCATTACCTCTCCTATAAGTACTTGCACCCTACCCTTATAGACCCATTCTAGGGTGGTTCCTGATTTTTCTTATCTATTTGTGCTATGTTACTCGTTTAACTTTTTTTCCCTTGACTTACAATTGTAAGGATTTATTTGTCCTCCGTGCTTCTGAAGGATACAAGGATCCCTTTTTCTCTTTCTGTTTAAACTTTATAGCATTGATTACACTCTTTACGATGCAATATTATACTGCATACATACTTAAAATCCTCAGTTTATTCTCATTCATTTGCTAGGGGAGACAAGACATTCTGTCTAATTCTAAGTTACACTTCTAATTCACAGTAATTTTACGTACTGCAGACCCTAGTTCACTATCAGCTCCTCATTTTGGCTATAATATTTAATAATGGCGGAGTTTATGGTGGTGATGGAAGAAATTACTGGACCTTACAAAGAAGATCCAGCACCCACATCTTTTGTTCCTGGTGCATTGTGTCATCTTCTAGTTGTGAAGCTTTTGGAGGAAAAGGATACCTTGTTGGAACACGGTATTAACTTGTCATCGGTGGAGGAATATAATAGCGAAGGGAATAGGATAAGTGAATGTCTCTGTATGGTGTTGAATTTACAGTTGACAGTGATGAATGAATTTTCGTAGACCGAGTTAGATGAAAATAATGTATTTGCGACAACTATTTACCCTTGTTACAGATGAAGGTTACTTCAAATTTATTTCATCTTGAGTTCCTTGTTATGTCCCTGTTACATTATTATTTCGTCTGTCTCCCTCGCCTAAATATTTGTGCTGGGGCTTTAGATATCAGTAATACTTTTAGGAGTTGTTTGATAGGCCGCATTAATTGAAATAGTGCGTGTATATAGTCAAATGTATTAATTTTGTATGATACTATCTTTTGTTAATTGGTGTACGTTTAGGGACTGAATGAAAGGTCTCATTTTAGTATTATATGGTAGAAGTTCATTATCACAGTATCAGACAGAATAATTTGGTGAATAAATATAAAAGATGTGATTTTAATAAATTGTAGTGGACAGTTTATTATGAAGGATAAGGTCATAAGAAATGCTTGATTTTCGATGGTATGTGGAGTCTTCACAAGGGCATAATTGTAAAGAACATTTTTTTAGAATTTATCCAACACAATATATGGTATAAATGAGTTGGGTAAAAAACGAGTCAAACTCATATTACCCATTTAAAAGTGGGTAGTTAAATAGGTAAAAAAGTCTCCTTTATAAAGGAAATAAAAGTGACATTAATATTTTTTTTAAGGGGTAGGTGGTCGGGGTAGGGATGAAAGGGAAAAAAATCAAATTTTTTTTCTTCTGAAAAACAATTTTTTTTTGGGCAAGGAGGGTGGGGGGAGGGGGGGTCGAAGTAGTAAAAAATAAATTTAATTTTTGAGGCGTTGGAGTTGGGGGTGGGGTGGGTTAGGGGGTGAAGAGTGGGGTAAGAGATTTTGCTTTTGAAGCTTTTAAGATGATCCCTATAATAATATGGGTAAATATGAATACCCATTTTATCCATTGGGTAGCTCGTTTTTACTTATTTAAAATATGAGTTGAGTCGAGTATTTTATCCATTTTTATTTAATTCGTTTTTGATGGACTCATATTCGACTCGACCCACTCGTTTGCCAATGGGTGCATATGTGAATCTAGGAGCATTCTATCTAGTTGGAATCCCAGTTGCTTCTGTACTGTGTTTCGTTGTAAATCTGAAAGCAAAAGGCCTTTGGATTGGACTATTGGTTGATTCTGCAATACAAGCAACTAGTTTTTCCTCATACTAGGTTTCACTGATTGGCAAAAACAGGTTTACTTTTATTTGTTTCTTCTACATTTCATTTTTTGATCCTTTAACTCTACTTATGTACTGTTTCACTCATTGTTGCAGGCAATAAAGGCTAAGAAGAGGGTATCAGAAAAGAGATCCCCAGAAGAGAATAATTAGAGGAGACAAATTCAATGAAATAAGATAAAATCGAGAGCCACGTCTGCTTATATTTATTGTTAACTTGGTTGAGTACACATTGGCAGTTATGAATGAATTTTTATATACTACTCTCTCTCTATTCTTAATTACTTGTCCACTTTTCCTTTTTTAATTATCCCTAATTACTTGTCCACTTTTCCTTTTTTAATTATCCCTAATTACTTGTTCATTTTGACAAATCAAGAAATGACAAATTTTTTTTTACCTATTATACCTCAATTAATTACTTTGAAAAATGTAGAACTTCTTGAAAATCTTAAATTTTTAATTCATCCCTTCATAATTAATAGAGGTAAAATGATAAACTCACTATATCAATCATTATTTTTTTAATAGGTGTGTCAATTCAAAAGTGGACAAGTAATTAGGGACTGAGAGTATGGTGTAAGGCACGGAAAACTATTTATAAGGAGCAGTAGACTGAGTTCATTAATTTAATAGATATGCATTTAAGTATTCACCAACGAATGTTATTTAATGACGAGTATGGTTTTTCTTAATGACAAATTTAGTAGACTGATTTTATCGAAACAAAGGCTTAAGACTGATTTTATTGATACAAAACAAAATTGAATGACTTTACGTTGAGTGAGTGACCTTTTGAGATATCAACCCGACGATGATGAAGGAATTTTTCGTATGCATAATAGATGAAAATAATGTATTTGCAATTATTTTGTCCTTGTTATGGAGGAAGGTTGCTTCAAATTTATGATCTTAGTTTCTCATGTGTTTTGTTGAGTTCCTTGTTATGTCTCTGTTGAATTATTATTTGAAATAAATTATAATTTCTTTCCTATGTTGCTGGCCCGCTACACAGATACGACACTAAACATCGTGATTTGGAAACCATCTTAAAAGATTTGTTTAAGCGTAATTGAATCATCTGGATTAAATAAACCTTATGTATCTGGAGCATTAATTGATGGCATAACTAATACTAGCATTATATTATTAATTGTATAATACAATTTTAAACAAATGAAAGGGACTATAGATGTGACACCTGATACGAAGAACTTATTAGTTGGTATCTACAGTCCAATTGAAATCACAGCATATATTTGTAGCTATTTTTCTACAAATTTAAACATGGCTGAATCCATGGAAGAGCAGTTGCTGGAAAATGAAGAGAATAGAAGATGGATAATAACAACGGAATGGGGAACTTATTGTCAAGAACTGAAGAAGCTGAGTTATATAGCAGCACCAATGGTGGCAGTTTCCGTATTGCAGTATCTATTGCAAGTCGTATCAATGATGATGGTTGGACATCTAGACCAGATATCACTCTCAAGTGTTGCTGTTGCTACTTCTATAACCAACGTTAGCGGCTTCTCTCTTCTTGTAAGTCCTCTTTATCATTGTGGTTGTTAAATCTAATTAGGGGTGGTAAATAGGCGAGTTGAGTCCAATTTAGACGTTCAAAGCTTAAAAAGATTCCGGATTTGAACTCTATGTGGGTTCAACTTGTACACATAAATCTGTACTCTGTGTCGAAAGTACTAGGTTCAGATGAGCCCGGTGCTCTAAGGCTAACTGTGCCTCTAGTTCAAATCGGGTTGAATTAATAAATGAATCATGATTGTTTATAGAAAAATGAACATTTTTAGTAAATTCTTTATGTAAATGTGAAACAGTCAGGGCTGGTTGGTGGTTTGGAAACTCTGTCCGGGCAAGCATATGGTGCAAATCAATGGCAAAAAGTCGGTACTTATACTTACAGTGCAGTGATATCTCTGCTTATTGTATCCATCCCAATCAGTATCTTGTGGCTCTTCATGAACAAGCTGCTCATTTTAATGGGACAAGACCCTGTAATTTCAGTTGAAGCTTATAAGTTTTCTCTGTGGCTTATCCCTGCACTATTTGGAAGTGCAATTCTTAGGCCCCTATTCAGATATTTGCAGATTCAAAGTTTGATTCTTCCAATGCTCGTAAGCGCCTTTCTGGTTCTATGTCTCCACATATCTCTATCCTGGTTTTTCATATTTCAGGTGGGACTAGGAAAATCAGGTGCAGCTATAGCCTTTAGTTTTTCAATTTGGACTTTTGTAGCATTACTTGTGGTTTACATCAGTCGATCGAATTCTTGTGAGAGGACTCGAACTCCTCTGAACAGAGATGCCTTCCTTGCTATCGGACAATTCTTTCGTTATGCAACTCCATCCGCTTTAATGGTTTGGTAAGAAGTCCTGCTTTGGTTATTGAAGAATCTTAAGTAGTCTTTATCACAATTTTGATTAATTTATCTTCATCTGTTTTTGTGCAATGGAAATCATCACAGCCTTAAATGGTGGTCACTTGAGGTGCTTACTTTGCTATCTGGCCTGTTACCAAATCCAAAACTTGAAACATCAGTACTATCAATATGGTATGTATGCACCAGTTCACGATAACCTATTTTATGCTCAATTCATCCGTTGTGTGTAGTACCGATCCTCATATTTTTGCTGATCAGCTTAACGATTTCTGCATTGCATTTTGCTCTTCCTTATGGATTGGGAACTGGTGTGAGGTTAGTTCAATATGACTAAAATATGCGTACTTCCTTTGTCTTCATGACTAAAAAATTCTGGCTTAATTACAGCACGAGGGTATCTAATGAACTGGGATCTGGTAATCCTCAGAATGCTCTCGTGGCAGTTAGAGTTGCAATGTTTCTTGCAGTTTCAGAGACAGTAGTGGCGAGCATAGTAATATTCTTATGCCGCGGAGTTTTGGGTAAAGCCTATAGCAACGATGAACAAGTGGTGGATTATGTTGCTGCAATTACCCCTTTTCTGTGTCTGACAATCATCACAGATAGCTTACAAGCAGTCATTTGTGGAAAGTCTTCAAACTAAGCTATTATATCTTTCGATGATCGTTAAGTAGGCGTTTAAACAATATTTAGTTGAAATTTGAAAAAAAGTGTATGTTGGAAATAAACAGGAGTAGCTAGGGGAAGTGGATGGCAGATTATTGGTGCATATGTGAATCTTGGAGCATTCTATCTAGTTGGAATCCCAGTTGCTGCTGTACTGTGTTTTCTTGTAAATCTGAAAGCAAAGGGCCTATGGATTGGACTATTGGCTGGTTCTGCAATACAAGCAACTAGTCTTTCACTCATACTAGTTTTCACTGATTGGGAAAAACAGGTTCACTTTGATTTGTTTCTCCTAATACTAGTAATTCATTTTTTGTTGTATTGTTTCACTCATTGTGATGGAACTTTTGCAGGCAATAAAAGCTAAGAAGAGGATATATCAGAAAGGAGATAAATCAGATACTACCCAAAAATGATTTTTAACAGCAATTAATAAACAACAATAGTTTAATTGCTCGCTAAATATATATATGTATATTTTTTAGAGGATTAGATTATCTTCAGCTGTGGTTGACAACAAGTTTAGGTTCTATTTATTGCTATTGGCTACATCTTTTTTTTTAACCCATAGTTTAGACTTTATATTATCTTGAATTCAGAAGATAATTAATGTATGAGGGTGCATCTGGAAATGGTACTTACTCTGTCCAACATATTTGTCCACCGTTGACTTTGCACACTTTTTAAAAAACTACTCCATCCGTCCAACAATAGTTGTCCACTATACTAAAAATAGTTGTCCAACAATACTTGTCCAATTTAGAAAATTAAGAGATAATTTTTTTTTTGTATCCATTTTACCATTTCTATTAAATACTATTTTCTCAAAATATTAAATTTAATAAAGTCAAAGGATAATATAGTAATATTACCCCAATTATCTATTGTTTCTTAAGGGATGTGTCAAGTCAATAATGAATAACTATTGTTGGACAGAGGAGTATAATAGAAGGGTAATTTTACTATATCACCATTTGAATATAATAAATAGAATGTCTTGAAAAATGAATATAATTAATAATAAGAGTTAATTAGGAACTAAGTATAAAATTATCCATTAATTTCATAAAGTGGATAAATACTATTGGACATCCCAAGATAGTACCGTAGACAACTATAGTTGGGCGAATGGAGTATATAATTAGTCTTTGGATCTGTTTTAAAGGTTGACTACTACTAAGTATGGGCAGAATTTATGTATTTATTGATTTTACCAGTAAATAAATAAAGTGTGTCCCACTAAGTAGTCGATAAGTATGGACAGAGTTTATGACACAACGAAGCATGTATTTCTTAAAAAATATAATAAGTGGCAATACAAATGAAGATTTGTTTAACAAACAAGATAACAAGCAGACGAGAAGAGGAAGTTGCTCAGATGATAAACACTCTTTACTGACGAGAAGAGAAAGTTGCTCAGATGATAAACACTCCTCACTGTCAAGGAGCATAAAAAAAAAAAGAAAAAAGGTGGGAGGTCAAAAAAAAAAAAAAAGACTTGCAGTAGACAAAATCCAATTTTGATAGATGAAGCAAAAATCAACATGTTTGACTGATAAATCCAAAACTTTAGCTAAGGAAACGTGATTGGTGAAAACCAAACAAGTTCGGCTCCAACTAAAATGAAGAACAACATAAATAACGTGTTTTATTAAAAAGTAATTACTCTATATATAATTTCTACTAAATTTCAATAATAACATTCGAATATATATATATATTATTACACTTAATTGTTTGAAATTTCTTCTTCTTTTTATAAATATATATATATATATATAATGTTGTGATACACATTGATGACTTTTTACTATTCCTTGTTTTTACTTACTTGTAACCCATATGTAACATTCGAAATTCTGAATTTTAGTCCTGCACTCATTCTGTTAATTCTATTTTAGAAACATAATAGTATAATATAAGCTCCACAATTAAAGGTTAATTGTCTAGAAAAACAGGGTTCTGGTCAAGGTTCCAAGGTGTAAGAACACAATTCCATTTTTCAAGGAGGTGAATTACAAATCGATAATCAACCCACTGGGAGTAAACAATGTTTTCTCCACTTTTTATTTTTATTTTTTTTGACATGCAATTTGGATTATATGATCTTCTCATTAAGAAGAATGCCATAGTATTTAATGTTCCATAAAAATAATTAGTCCAACTTTGGGGTCTGCGTTTGAACGCAAAAACAGGCACAACAAGGACATAAAAAAAAGTTGGAAAAGGAGACTTCAGTAGTAGCAATGTATGAAAATCATACAAAATACCGTAACTCATTCTTACACATCACTAGAGTAGTAAGTTTGCTCGCTTATATACCCAACATTTATCTTGTGTTTTGTCATTCTGAGACTTCTTATCCAAATTTGGAGTGTTACAGAGCACATAGAGAAAATTCTCTAGTATTACATTCTGTTAACTACTCATTAATTCAGCTAATTAACAAAACTAACCCTAGCAGACTCTAATTTTGTTGTATAGCTAAGATAGAGCTAATTAAGTGTGTAGCTAATTTTGACTAACTGATGACATGGAAATAGACGATAAATATCTCGATAAAATCACACTAATAATGGCTATAAAGATAAAGAAAGAGAAAACATTTATAACATGTATCTGACAAACCAAACAAGCATATTTTTCTAATTGTGCATATTTATTATAAGAGTCTTCGTCTGTTGAAGTGAAAACATTAGAACTATAATGGAAGAGGAGTTGCCACAAAGCTTAAAATTAGAAAAGAAATGGCAGATAAGTTGGGATGCTTTATCTCAAGAACTAAAGAAAACAAGTCGAATCGTTGCTCCAATGGTAGCAGTCACAGTGTTTCAGTACCTCTTGCAAGTTGTATCGATCATAATGGTTGGACATCTTGGACAATTAGCCCTGTCTAGTGTAGCCATTGCAACTTCTCTTACTAACGTCACCGGTTTCAGCCTACTTGTAAGTACATTTTAGTTCAAACGCGAATTCAAAATTTAGAGTTAATTAGTTGATTCAGAATGAGTGTGATTTTATTATATACGTTTTAATTTATGCATAATATATGTAACAGTCAGGGCTAGTTGGTGGTTTGGAGACACTATGTGGACAAGCTTATGGAGCTAAGCAATACCACAAACTCAGTACATATACTTATACTGCTATAATCTCTCTGTTTCTTGTATGCTTACCGATATCTGTGTTGTGGTTCTTCATGGACAAATTGCTTATATTGATTGGACAAGATCATGAAATCTCAATTGAAGCGCGCAAGTATGCAATATGGGCAATCCCTGCTTTGTTTGGTGGTGCAATTTCTAAACCATTAGTTAGATACTTGCAGACACAGAGCTTGATTCTACCTATGCTTCTATCTTCGTTGGCTGTTTTATGCTTACACTTGCCGATAAGTTGGGGTTTCATATTTAAATTGGAGCTAGGAAACATTGGAGCTGCTATAGCCTTCAGTGTATCCACTTGGTTATATGTACTATTTCTTGCATTACATGTCAGTTTTTCTAGCTCTTGTGAGAAGACTCGAACGCCTTTCTCCATGGATGTCTTCTTAGGTATCAAAGAATTCTTCCGTCTAGCTGTCCCTTCTGCTGTCATGGTTTGGTAAATATTCATCCTCCTGATGAATTATTTATTTGTTCGTCATGTCAATGACTTATTTTTTTCAATTTGGTTACCTTTGTTGTAGCCTCAAATGGTGGTCACTTGAAGTGCTTACTCTGCTATCAGGCCTTTTACCAAATCCAACACTTGAGGCATCAGTGTTGTCAATATGGTACCTATTTATATTGGTGAATCTATGAGAATTTCGATATAAAATGCTTCTGATACCTCATTTGTTTACACTCAGCTTAACAATTTCCACTTTACACTTCACTATACCATATGGCTTTGGAGCAGCAGCAAGGTTTGACTCAATCAGTGAAAACTCATACAATATAATCTTCATTTTCTCTTGTGTGTATTGTCTTATGTTCATTTTTGTTTTAAAGTACTCGTGTTTCGAATGAATTGGGAGCTGGGAATCCTCAACGAGCTCGAATGGCAGTTCAGGTAGTAATGTTTCTTGCAGTAATAGAGACAGTAGTGTTAAGCACAAGTATGTTCGGAAGCAGACATATATTAGGAAGAGCATTCAGCAATCAAAAGCAAGTTGTGGATTATATTGCTTCAATGACTCCTCTTCTATGTCTCTCTATTATCACAGACAGCTTACAAGCTGTCATCTCTGGTTAGTTTCTAGTGTTTGGTAAGTAAGTAAGTAAACGTTTCATTTTTCTACGAAATTTTTTGGACTAAGATTATTTTTTGTAACAAAAAATCAGGTATAGCAAGGGGAAGTGGATGGCAACATATAGGGGCATACATAAATTTAGGGGCATTTTATTTGATAGCAATTCCTTTAGCAGTGGTGTTAGGATTCACTCTACATATGAAAGCAAAGGGTTTTTGGATTGGAATAGTGGTTGGTTCTGCTATACAATCTATCATTCTTTCTATTGTTACATGTTTTACAGACTGGGAAAAACAGGTTACTTTCTTTATATTTTTTAAATTTTTTTCGAATTTTTTATCATTTGATCTCTTTCTATATTACTAGTAATTGAAATTTTTTGAGAATGGATAATGCAGGCAAAGAAGGCAAGAGAAAGAATACACGAAGGAACAAGTTAATAAGAAGACCAACAACAACACTGCGTCATATCATGCCTTATCACCTCTGCCTCTCTTCATTAATCAACCTCTCATACCTCCTCATTGGTGCGTCTAAGCATCTCCTAATCACATGTCTAAACCATCTCAGTCTCGCTCCACCGTGGAGGTCAGGCCCACCTTATTTTGGGTATCTTCATTTCTAATCGTATCGCTGCTAATATGACCACACATCTACCTCAACAACATCTGCATATCCACAAAGAAATGTCTTTAAGCTAAAAATATTGTACGCACACATCTAGAATTATACACTTTGTATTGTATCATCTGGTTATAAGAGAATGAACATAATACTTAATAAGGAGATGAAAATATAAAAAAGAATCAAAGTAATAACATTCAATTGTTTGTTATTTACTGCGAATATACTTGGTTTTGTTTAATTTGGTTTTTAGAAAGTCAATTATAGTGTTTTAACACATCATCACGTAACATATTTTTGAGAATTTTGAAAAATATTGTCTCGATTTCCCTTTCTGATTTTTACACTGTAATTGTGCTCGGCATGCAAGTCGAGAAACGTTAGTCGGGGCTGGTAAAGACATGACATTTAGACCTAAGTCAACTTCAAAAGCTAGCTCATGAGGAGAGTATTGTCCAAATCCATATAAGAATGGATGGCACTGATGATGGTAAGTGGCTCGATATTGAATATGACAAAGTCCCTAGCTATTGTTCATAAAGATGCAGGGACACTATGAAAATCAGTGTCGAAATAAAGCTAGAGATGACATAATCAAAGCTAACAGGGAGGAACAAATCAAAAAGGATGGTGCTAACAGGGAGGAACAAATCAAAAAGGATGATGCTAACAAGAAAGACGATGACTTCCAAACTGTGAATCGGAAAAAGAGTGCGAGAATTAAGATGATTCAAGGAACAACTCATCAAAATAGCAGCTACAACAATAACATAAATGAAGATGGGAATACTAAAGAAATTCGACAAATGGAAGATCCACAAATTCTATCTGAACCAGTCAAGGTAAATGATACAACTCAGGAAAACAGAAACAGGAAAGGCATCATTATAAAGGAACCTGAGGCCAACAGTAAACCACAGAAGATCCCAGATGTTCCTGGGAAAGGCAAAGGAAAGGAAGAATGGAGAAATGGAGAATACTACATGACTCGCAATGACCAACAGAATATGAACAGGGTGGACAATACGAAGAGAAAAAAGAACAACGACCATAAAACCAATGGGAATTCTATAATCTCAAGCCAAAAACAAAAAAAGCAGTGTGGTTCAAAATCATATTACGGGACTAGATAAGGGGCAAACTAGTGGTGTCAAGAAGGGTCCTATCATCAATAATAAGGATCGTGACAAGGATCAAGCCAATTTGAAAGACATCTCAACTACAAATGTTGCGGATAACCAAAAAGATCAATAACAACCCAATACAAATGTAGACAATTCCAATCCTAATGACAAGCATGATCAAGACAAGACTAACGAATACCCAATTGACCTTGGGGAAGTCCAAAACAACTACCTCAAGCTCATTAGTGGTACTAGTCTTGAAGAGGATATAAGCAGTGATAATATGTATATTACCAAGCATGGTTCACAATATATTTCATCTTCTGATGAGGAGGAAGATGAAGAGGAGAATAGCTCAGAGGATTTGGATTATGAAGATGTCATGAGTTCTGAAGCTAGTGATGAATATGCAAGTGTTGACAGTGAAAGTTTTAATGGAGATGACTCAATAAACAAGAATGACAATGATGAACATGATGCTCGATCAGTGGAATCTTTTTGTTCTCAATCCCTAATTGATGTAGATGTTACTTCAGACTTCGATAAGATTATAGATAAAATCATCTCTCTCCTAGAGGTGGAGGAAGAGGCAGAAAAAACAACGGTGGAAGACACAATACAAGAGGAAGAGGTGGAAGGACCACAAATCAACAACCTGTGAACAATTCACAGGAAATGAATTTCTCCAATT